>JBBPCX010112879.1:0-21045 GCA_037974365.1 Hydrocynus forskahlii
TTACTATAATATATCTCTCTCCCAGGGTGAGTCGGGAGGAGCTCCCTCTCCCTCAACACTCAGCATTACTATAATATATCTCTCTCCCAGGGTGAGTCGGGAGGAGCTCCCTCTCCCTCAACACTCAGCATTACTATAATATCTCTCTCTCCCAGGGTGAGTTGGGAGGAGCTCCCTCTCCCTCAACACTCAGCATTACTATAATATATCTCTCTCCCAGGGTGAGCCGGGCGGTCCTCCCTCTCCCCATCACTCAGCATAACTGCCCTCTCCCTCTGGGTACTTAGGATTCGTTGTGCATTTTAAAAGCTCACATCTAGTTTACAAACACTGGTTCTCTGAGGAACTAAAATGGTTCTTGCTAATTATATTCATAATTATATTTTCATTTCTCTTTATGGTCATGAGGAAGTTATCCATTGTGAATGAATGGGTTCTTATGGGCTGCAAGAGCTTTCATGGTCAGCTTTGTGGTTCTGCAACATGTTGGGAAGCCCCAGTGTAACCAATAATGCAATTATTAAAAATGACAATAATGGCTTCCAAATACAAGCCACCATAGCTGTGTACTCTCATTCTCACTCCAACCCCATGGGGTTAAGGGGCAGTGACAGGTCATTAGGCCTCAAATGACCATCTCATTTACTCTAATCAAAGCAACTTGGGAGTCACCGCTGCAGGGTGCAGAACTAATCGTCTCGCATCAGTAGTTAATTGCACTCACAGACAAGGAGGCTATTAAAATGTATGGAAATCAAAGTGACTCCAATGTGGAAATCAATTAGAGTGAGGGGACGGCACAGCCTTTTGTTTGTAAGAAATTAATTACCAGTCACGTCACATTCTTCTGAGAAGAACTAAACCACAACAAACGCGTGTCTTCTTTTATAAATGACTTGTGCTTAAGTGTCCTGAAGTCTGTTTATGAGACTGCTGTGTGTTTTGCCACACATTTGTTTCTCTGCGTTTTGTCCCTTTCTGGCTGCCTTAGTCATGACGTCACAGACTCTCTATCCGATGCACATTTTAAAGATGACTCGTCCGTCTGCTCTCTGTGTTGCCATATATTACGGAAGCGAAAATCTGAATATATAGACACTACACCAGAGACTAACGGATGTTCTAACTTTGGAATTTAGCAAAATTGTACAGGCTCAGATGTGAAGTGACACCAAAAATGGGTGGAATAAAAAAAAATAATTATGAAACATAAGAAGAAAAACTGTTTTAACAATCGCACTACAAGTCTGTGCGGGGATAACTGATTCAATCACAAATCCTAACTACATCTCTTTATGGGAATGGCTGACTCATTTGAGAATCATCACCGCTGTGGACAATTTTCTCACCTGGAGTGTTATATTGTCCTTCACATTCACAAGCTTTGGTGTGAAATTAGACCTGCTGGACACCTGGACATCTCAGTGTGTGTTCTCTGCCCATTGTAGATTTTGGTACGTGACCATGTGGGAACAAATGTTTGATATGTACAGAGGAATTCCACCCATTCACTCCAACAAACAAGCCACTTACATCACTTTCCAAATTCACCAGTGAAGCCATACATGAGTGTTTATACGCCATGTTCATGCATGCACCTCTGCATCATGAATGGGTTTAGTTTTAGGCCAAAAGCTATTCAAAACTCTGGTAAAACAATGTTTCAGGAATCGGGCAGCACATTCATAACCATGTCAAGAAATAACTTTCTGTGAGGGGCTGTTCCATTCATCACCACTGTGAACGATTCGGACTTGGTGAGGACAACCAAACACACTCTGAATCACCCAATTTAAACACTCACCGTAAACACTGACTTTGTTCATGAACAACAACTAACTAACAGCTCTGAGTATCTCGTTCACTGTATATTTTCTGTGTAGGAATGACTGATTCATTCACAAATCATAACTATGAGTCTTTGAAGTCAGCCATAAAGTATGTTTACATCAGCAGACAGATGATGGACAACTGGATGGTCCCTGTCTTTCACAGGAGTGAAGGAAACAGTACTGAGCTCGCTGCAGTGACGCTAACGCTGTCACCACAGCAACATTCATGTTCCTTCGGTCACTCCACAGCATCAGTTCCGCTATGACCTTTTTCCCCCGAGAACATGTAAAGGCATGACGAATCAGTGGTGCCGCGGGTTCTGTCCAACCCTGATTACAAACCGCGCATTGCGCTGAACAGCACTGAGAAAGAACCCGTACACCCTCCAGTCAACCTTGGTGGAGATCCTGATGACCCACGGCTCGGGGAACCTTCACCAGACAAGACAGCGAAAGAGAAATGTCATTGGAAAAGTCACTTTCTGGATGCACAACAGAAGTTCTTTTATGTGCTACTTGCAGCCTATGCTCCCAGGGCAAAATGCAGCTGGCATTCCAAATGTGCCGTATTCAATGAAACCTGTACCGTGTGTATGTGTGTATGTGACTTTGAGAGAGAGACACAAAGAGAGAATATGGAGATTTCTCTGTGTATTTAAATGACTTTCAGCCCACTCTGAAGCCATTTTGCCCCAGAGTATACCCCCTGCATTCTCAAGGACAAACTGATTTTTATGAGGAACTGAGAACCTGGCTGCTACCGCTGTGGACAATTTTATCACCTGGCGTGTTACATTCTCCCTCACATTCACAAGCTTTGGTGTGAAATTAGACCTGCTGGATACCTGGACATCTCAGTGTGTGTTCTCTGCCCATTGTAGATTTTGGTACGTGACCAAAAGAGAACAAATGTTTGATATGTACAGAGGAATTCCACCCATTCACCCAGTTCGAAAAGATGAATTGTAGAGACTCCAACAAACATAGCCATTGACATTCCTCTCCAAATTCACCAGTGAAGCCATACATGTCTTCCGAGTGTGTATACGCCATGTTCATGATAGTAAAATAGCAAAACTGAACGGTACCCTGCATGCACCTCTGCATCATGAATGGGTTTACTTTTAGGCCAAAAGCTTTTCAAAACTCTGGTAAAACAATGTTTAAGGAATCGGGCAGCACATTCATAACCATTTCAAGAAATAACTTTCTGTGAGGGGGTTGTTCCATTCATCGCCACGGTGAACGATTCGGACTTGGTGAGGACAACCAAACACACTCTGAATCACCCAATTTAAACACTCACCGTAAACACTGACTTTGTTCATGAACAACAACTAATCATTCCTGACAGGAGCTCCAAGCAGGATTTTACTAAGACTGGGGATAAGGAAGGTAAGAGAGAAGCCAGCAGTCGCTTCAGAATCTCTGCAGGTTGGCCTAAGAGGAGCAGGAACGGAGATACACAGACAGGAAAGCAATGAACCGAAACTCAATCATCTCCATTCTTGCACCCCATGCTAATCTCTGCTGATGAAGGTCAGAGATGAGTCTGAAATATACACTCAGGCTTTTAGACCATTCAGGGCTGCTCTGCAACAAAAAAAAAAAAAAGTAAGACTGAACAAAAACAGAACTCTACTTCAGCTCTTCATATTTGGAGAAAGATAGTCTGATCAGAAGATCACATTCACAGTGAAGTACAAAGGTAAAAACATCATGATCTAGGGCTTTTTTTCTGCAGGCACATCACACGCCATCGAAGGAGGCATGAATGAAGTGAGATACCAGGAGATAATACAGAAGAACTTAATCTCATTGCGGAGCTAGAGGAGAACTCTCAGTGACCTTTTCCAGTGTGTCAAAGTGTCAGATGAATGTACACCAGAGACCGAAAGCCCCTGGAAGCTGCAGCAGTTCACACTCACACATGGCCATGAGGTCACATGCACCTCCCTTACACACCTCATACTGTTCTAATCCAATATCACACAAGCAATGAACTTTACCTTGCAGCAGAAATGATCACTTACACAGTACCAGGCCATCACTGTCTGTCAGAATCCCCTCCTTACTCCCACTCTTTAATTTACTTATTCCCAGCCAAGTGTCAAGCTCATGGCGAAATATTTCAGTTGATCCTGCCATAGAAAAAAAATATTTTTTTTATGACACTATTGCACCGTAATCTGCCATAAAGGTGTCAGATCAAATCATTTTTACAGTCAGAGTGTGTTTTCTCCCTCACTGAGTGTGCACTGACCCAAAAACCCAGCCTGTAGTCTGCGGTAGACCATGGTACTTCATCGACCCAAAGTTCACAGCACTGGGGAAAATCCTAAAAAGCGAAAACTAACCCTGACTGCTGCGTGTGTTTAATGGAGAACTTCAAGAAACTCAGAGCAGATCAATGAGCTGAATGTTTTGAATGAAACACTGACTCAAAAATAATATTAATATTGTACGTAATATCGTAATTAATATTGTATGTAATATCGGCATTAACAAAACGTTTTTTATAAATATATATCAGACCGGACGTGTTACAAAAGGCTATATAATACACTACAGGAAGCACAGGGGGCACTATGGGTCCTTTTGTTTTACCTTATGGTGCTCTGTAATGTGTTATAATGTTCATTTGATCCATACGGTCATTCCGACAGACTGTAACACTCTACAGGAAGCATAGGGGGCGATATGATTTCCAGATCCATCACATCAACTGCACAAACTGTTCAATTAGATATTCAACATTTTTTAGTTCATCTGCAAAGTCTCATCTCACCAAAAAGGAGTAAAGAAAAGAACAGAGGGGGAAAAAAGGCTTGGAGAAGGACTCACCAGGAATGTTGTGAATGGTAATGGCCAGGATTAGCAGCACAATGCGTCTCCAGCTGCTTGCCGCTGCTCCTGTCACTTCCTGTGGTCTGGTACTGAGCTCTTCTGCTTGAAGGGTGGGGGCTCCCTTCCTTCTCTGGTGAACCTCTCCATTCTCTACTTTATCTGCAAGACAGTCAGAAACCCGGGATCATTATTGGCACACGGGGGCACCTTTTAATGGCGGGACCCCGAGAGGAGGTCAGTGACCAACAAATGCCCCTCTTTTGTTAACGCTGTCCTGACCTGCCTTCAGCAGACGACGTACGCACTGGGCGAGATAATGATGGTTTATAATTTTTGTTGTTTCTGCTGAAATAATCCTTCAAACCACATTCTGTGCAACTGCAGCACAATGAAAGTCTTTAGGGGTCTTCCTGGAGGCCACCTGCAATTACTCCAAACAACAATCATCATAGTTAAGCAGCATCTCAAACCATTTCCCAAAACACCCCAATTAGCATAACATGCCTTGTTACACACTCAACTTCTTACACACTCTCGCTCTTACAAGCAAATGAATACATTTAATTAGTATTCATAAGTTAATAAGTATGAATAAGTATAATCATGGATAAATAAGTAATCATTAGGGATGCACCAAAATGATTTTTTTGGACCGAAACCGAAAACCGAAAATGAGGAAACACTTGGCCGAACTGAAACTGAAAACCGAAAGAAATTATTACGATTAAATTATTAAAAGAATAAATCTGTTACAAAACTATGAAAATATTTATTTAGCATTCAAACAATGCACAATATATAATAAAGTTTGAAATAAAATAGCCCATATATTAACTGTAATCACTGGAAAACTTTCTTGCCTTTTCAAAAATGTCAGCCACCGACGGAGTGGGTGTGCTCGAAGGGTCTTGCCTTTTATGTGTTTCATACTCTGCATCAGGGGCAGACTGGCAATCTGTCCACGCTGAATTTAAATCTCTCTCTCTGTCTCTCTCTCTCTCTCTCTCTCTCTCATTCACTCTCTCTGTCTCTCTCTCGCTCTCTCATTCACTCTATCTGTCTCTCTCTCTGTCTCTCGCTTCTGGAAAAGTCCATAATGACTGTCGGGCCCAAGACAGCCTTTCTGCCGCGCACTGGACGGCTGTTCTGGACTCTGTAAAATGCAACCTGTAAACTACGCTGCAAAAACAGCCCGTTATAAATCTTTTTTCTTCGTGTTCGCGATGCCTCAAAAACAATGCAGACTTCTAATGCTCCGATCAGTCTGAAAGGCACACGAACAAAAAGGTGTTTAATTCTAAGGCAGAGTTTCCCAATATGTGGGCTGCAAGATGTAATTTCATAAAATAAACAAAAAGATTGTCTCATACTGAACAAAGCTCATTTCCATCCCACCTACAGAGGAGGAAAAAAAACACATGAAAGACAGCTTGGCAAAAAAAACAAAACGAAACCGAAGGTCCTAAATCATCAGTCAGGTTTTATAATCTGTTATCAAGCATAAGTTACCAATCATCAATCAGGACTAACCATACATAATCAATTATCATGATTAATTATCAGTTGTCAATCAGTCGTGATCAATCATCTCCTGCCAAAGAAAAGCAACACTGGCTGGTGGTGTTGTTCACATTAAGGGACTGCTCAATCATCAGTGATGCTGTGGGTCGCTGCTATGGCAACAGTGAAGTCGGGAACCTCATCTACATGTTCGGACCCTTAGAGCCCCTTGTGAGAGAACACTCTGCTTCAAACGTCTTGCGATTTGAATGTCATCCGGTTTCCCTCCTGCTGCTTCAGAAGCACTCTGATCACCCAGACACTGCAGGACGTCCCGCTTAAGAAGAAACCTTTGTGGCTCAAAGCAGAGCGGCGTGCCTTCCAAATCTTTTCTGAAGTGTGTGGACTGGAGCAGTATTTGAAGAGTGTCACCATGGACACAGTTTCCAATGAAAATATCTAGAGATATGTTTAATTGGAAGAAGGGGGTGGGGGGTTGGGGGTGGTGGGAGTTTTGGGGTGGATACCACAGTATGGCAGTGATGTGGTTACTGTTGCAGCTCTAGTGTGGTCCCTCAGTGGGACTGTTTTTGTATGTGTGTGTGTGTGTGTGTGTGAGTAAAAGCACCAGATTGCTCAAGCATCCACTCTGAGCATTGTAATATTCTCCTCTGTATTTAATTCCCTTTCATATTTGCACAAAATGTCACCAGCAGTGTTTTCATTCAGTGTGTTCCTGAAATAAAACAGACGTTTCACAGTCTTTCAGCTAAATGTCACCGCATTGCGCACCCGAAAGCTACACTCTCGCACAAAAGTGGCTGTAGGCTGAGGGTCGCACTGAAAATACAAGTTAATGACACCCTGAACTGTTTATGAGTGCTGTCTGCTTTTACTGTTTACCGTTTTTCCGCAAATACCATTTTTCCACAGCAACATTACCGTAAACACACAGACATCAACTTCACCTATATTTTCAGCACATCTACAAACTTCATTCGTCAGACCCAAATCTCCAAAACAATCTATTCATCCTTACCTACCGTTCCCCCATATTTCAGATATAAACTGTAGTTCAAAGTGGGCTTGGTGGGAAACCAATTGTAGAGTCTCAGATTTCTTTACAGTGGAGGTGAATGGAACCAGAAATCTCCAGCATAAATATAACCATTTCATTGCGTCTCCAAAGCCAAAAGAGTGTCAGTTTTCTTTAGGAACCATTTTGCTCCATGTTCTCCAAAAACACCCATTCACAACGCCTTGAATGCACCCCTCCAAAAGCTAGACATTATAGCCATGTCATGGAATAGCTTTCTGTGAGGGAGTTTTCAGAGGCAGATGTCTGGTTCCATTCATCACCACTGTGAACATTTCTGACTCTGTGAGTTCCCCCAGAATAGAGCATTTCATACTAACCCATTCTGAACTTCTATGTTTTTACACCTTAACATTCTAATTATGGGGGAAATTTTGAAAAGCTTTAGGAGTTGCACTTTTAAACTTGTTAAACATACTCTTAATTGTGGTTTGAACTGAGGGAGGACAAATGGTTTTACCTAAAAAAAAGTACATTTTAAATATCAAACACATATAAAGTGATCACACTTCAGCAATCAGACCAACATTCAGCCAAGAGGGTTTGGGAAATGGACCCTCAGTACAGATGGCATGTCAAGGCAGCTAATGTCAAATGCTAGTCATTTTAACAAAATTCCAACGTACTATAACACTTCTGTGTGGTCTGAGTTGTACTTTGCACAACAGTCGTAAGTCATCAAGGTGAACATCAGAGGACTCAGAACATAGCCCTGGGGGACCCCTGTGTTAATGATGATAGTCTCAGAGGTGTTTTTCCCAATATGTGCTGTCAGGGGTCCAATATCCAGGTGCACAAAAGACTGCTGATGCCTAGAGTTTTCTTACCAAGTGATGGGGATGACTGTATAGAAGGCAAGGCTGACGTCAATGAAGAGTGATCTCACAAAACTGATATTTTTCTATAGAAGGGTCGCGTTCAGGTGAAGCGCTGCCAATATGTTTATCACAGGTGGATGCAAACTGAAATTGGTTGAACAATGGTTCAGGGAGGTAATACAGATGTCTGTATAGACGGTCGGTGCATTCCCTGAGGAGAGACCTATGGTTTGTTGAGAGTATCTGCAGCTTTCTGTGGGTTAACCCTATATAGGGTCCCATGAATGTCAGCTGGGTCTTCTTCATCGTTCAGACCGTGAGGGGCTTTTATTGGTGTTGTGTTGTTCTTTTCTTCAAACCGGCTGAAGAAGGTGTTAAGGAAGTCAGTGTTATGATCGCAGGGTGGTGAAGGGAGCCTGCATTCAGATGGACTGGATGACTTGCCACAAGTGCGCGGGATTATTGGAGTCAGTGAAGTGACTCTGGATTTTCTGTCCATACGCACACTTTGTTGCTCTCACACCCCGGATCAAGTTCTCCCCAGATTTGAAAGCAGCATTACATGCGCAAAAGTGCATACACCTCTTTGGTGAGCCAGGGTTTCAGGTTGGCACATGTGGTGCTGATCTTGGCGACAGTCACAGCTTCCCTATATTTGAATATGAATCCTGTTACAGAGCCACCATACTCTCTCAGACTGGTTTAGAGTGACAGCTTCTGTACATTCTGTACATTAAACAGTCTTGGAGTGCTGTGCAGGCCCTGGTGTCTTGTCGGAGTAGAATTTCCAGTTAATGGAGTTCTAAAGCCAGTAAACTGCGAGACAAGTTGCTGGGTAAGTCCGAGCAAAATACACTGATTTTAAATCGATCTCGTATTTCAGGATCAGAAGGAAAGAACTGCTTATGCTGCAACTGCACAGATAAACAGGGACACAGAGACAAGAACAATAAAAATATGGAATGAAAATAGAAGTAAAAGTCATAATAAACTCTACAGAAAATGCTTAGTACTAAATGCACTTTGCTATATACACAATGCTACGTATTTGTGATGCAATAAATGGTACATTTAGTGTAAATCACACATCACTATTGGGAGCCTAGTGGTTAGGACGTTGGCCCTGCAGTCAGAGGGTTGGGGGTTCGAATCCCAACTGCTAGTGTCACTGCTGAGGTTCCCATGAGGAAGGTACAGCCCCCACACACTGCTCCCCGGGCCTCGCTGGCGGCAGGCCCCTGCTTCACTTGGTGAATGGGTTAAATGCAGAGAAAGAATTTCACTGTGTGTTGTACTTGTATGACTATGCATGTGACAAATAAAGAATCTTCTTCTAATATAATGTGTGCCTTTATGAATTATGTAGGTTTAAGTCTGTTGTCATAAAAGCTATGTGAATGCTGGTGTTCAGTAAACTGTTACAAACATTTAAGTATATAAAAGTAAATATGTTTATTTGGGTGCTTTGACCTCCACACTGGACTGTAACATCAAGCCCCGCTCTGAAGCTGCTGGATGCACCAGCTCCATCTGCTGCCGATGTTTGCTAAATGCTCTTTTAATCAAACTTGCACTGACAGGTCCCTGCAGGTCCCATCCAAATTAAACCCCGAGCACAGACATGGATGATATCGTTGCCCTGTTGTTTATCTAGACTGAGTTCAGTGTGTACAAACATGGCAACACACCAACACATACATTCAAAACCAGTACATCTCTCAGATCAATAATGAGCATCAGAGGCAGACACTCAATCATTCTGGGTCCCTGAAGCTTCCTAGCTCAACAACCAGCTCTCTCCAAAATTTCACTCATCTGCAGAACCCCCCCCCGCCCCCTGCACCTCTGCATTTATCAGGCCTGCAGCGAATGAGAGCGGAACGGAGCAGCAGAGGCGGCAAAAGAGCTTCTCTGATTCCACTGATTGCAGAGAATGAACCTCAAATGTTTCATCTGAGCCCTGGACAGAGTCCACCAGACCTCTTTCACCTCATTTGTTACTCATTTAAAGGAGTAAATTCTATTATCCTGTAATTTAAATTAGCCTCACCACTAAAATGCCTCCTGATTTTTGATGACATCACTGTGCACCTGGAGGTGGGGCCAAATAATGTTAACTAATAAACCCATGCTTCACTTTTCCCTTCTAACTCTCAGACAACAACGATTTTTATTCAATTTTTCTAATTAATCATTTTTATTGGTTGATTGCCCTCGACATTTTAATTCATTTACTTGAATCGCTTATTGACAAATGACAATTACTCGAAGACTAGCCAAAAGGTCAGGGAATAAACAGCCAAAGGTTAGAGATGCCATCACACAGACACACACACAGAAAGAACGTATCTCGGACAGATGAAATGCCCTCCAATCTAGAATGTCACACCTTGTCAAATCGAATGCCAGTCACTTTGTTCCACAACTTTCCAGCTAATATCTTTCTTTCTCCACGGCAATAAGTTGCCATGGAAACTACCACAGGCCATACAGTTTCTGACCACAAAACTGCTCTCGGCTGAATATTTTTGGGTGGCAAACCACTCCCGCCTAGGCAGTAACACTGACGTGGGTAAAAACCAAGCAGGGCCTGAAACAAATGAAGTGTTTCTAATAAAGTGGCCGGTTAGCAGTAGCACAAGGTAGGTGTTTCTAATAAAGTGGCCAGTGAATGGGAGCACAAAGTATGTGTTGTGCAATAAAGTAGACAGTGATCTGCAACACTTATGACGCCACTGTGCATGTGTGTGTGTGTGTGTGTGTGTGTGTGTGTGTGTGCTGAATAATGTAACAGATACCCCTCGGCCTTCTGCTGCTAACTCTTATTTCAAGGCTGATTTTGAGAAGCTTAAGTTGTTAATAGAAAAAACTGAAGTAAAACTGCATGGAAGGAAGAGAAGGTAATGACTGCTGCATTTATTCTCCACTAATCAACCTGCTCCAGGGAGAAATCCACTCAAATACCTCCAGCTCGCATGTTTAACAAGTTTTTTCCAAACAGCTAAGCCCTTAAAATGCCAAAGCAATTACTCATGACTTGCTATACTAATTAAAGCATAACACTGATCGTTTAAATCAAATTAAATTTTTGTGGTTGAGTCGCCTCTGTAATGTACGGGGAGAGCGAGTGGACAGTCGAGTCAACTTCAAAATATATGTCGGAGAAAGTCTGTGACATCCCGGCAAAGGGATAAGGGACAAAAAAGGGTCAAAATGCTGAGAAACAAATGTGGAGCAAAACACACAGCAGACTCATAAAAAGACTGCAAGTCACTGTATCACTGTTTGTTGTGGTTTAATTAAAGATAATCAGTCAGTGAATGCGGCTACACGTTCAGCCCTTCTTAACCATAAATGGCTTGGTAGAGTTCACGGCCCTCTCTGTGGTGTAGCGTTAAAGTGCCGGTGTCTTCAAATGCTGGTTTTGTAGCAACCACGCAATCACGCTTGGCATTTTCTTGCAGAAATGCACCTAGTTACATCTGGACACACTCTGTAATTTCTGTATTTACAGAAAAAACAAACTCAATAAAGTAAAGTAAAGTAGCCCCTTATGATCCTGTGTTCAGTTTCTCAGTGCGCAGCCTCTCACGCCCGGGCAGCAGCGTGTGGGGACAGTACCTTGCTCAAGGCTATCTCAGTGGTGCCACTAGCAGTCCTGGGATTCAAACCCATGGCCTTCTGATTCCAGGGGCAACTCCCTAACCACCAGGCCACCAGCTGTCCTAAGTTTTTACAGACGTCTTGAGCCCTGGAGAGAGCCGGCCAGACCTCTTTCACCTCATTTGTTACTCATTTAAAGGAGTCAATTCTATTATCCTGTAATTTAAATTAGCCTCACCACTAAAACGCCTCCTGATTTCTGATGCCATCACTGTGCACATGGAGGTGGGGCCAAATAATGTTTACTAATAAACCCATGCTGCACGTTTCCCCTCTAACACTCAGACAGCGATTTTGGGACCTATAACACTATTCTGCTTACACAACAATTTCTGCGCTTGTTTCACTGGCCCAAATATAATTCATCAAGTCATGTTTTGTTGATAAACTGGCTTGGCTGGGATCATCGCTGACCCGTGACCACTGCTCTACAGTGCTGGAGCTGGACGGTGGACATTTTGCGACCTGAGGCCCACGGGTCAAACCATTGTTTGTTTGGCCAACCAGACGACACCGATTTTGACAGCAACGCGAAGTTCATCTTGCCGCTGGCTGCCCTCGGTGTAAAGCGAAGGCTGGAGTCCTGGTCACAGTCGGCTGGGTTTAAATGTTTAGGCACCTCTGACTTGTAGAGGTCTATTACCTGGGACATTTGGCCCCTCTGGTCTACATGACCTCCTACCAATGACATACGATACGTGACCAGCATGTGTCCACCACACATATGCATGCACACACACACATGCATGCACACACACACATGCACGCAGACACGCGCACACACAGAAATAGTGAAGTTAGGTCAATAACACTGCATTTGTAGACCAATGCTTTCATAACGCATACATTAGCATTAAATGGGACTTCATGACATTTGCATAAGCATTAAGTAAAAAGACATCTTACTTAGCTACATATTTCATAATGCATACATAAGCATTGAATGTCTATCACTTACTTTGGATGCAACCTATCAAAGGACTTAAAAGCATTACTAGATGCATTTCTGTGAAAAAATGTGAAGTGAGATTCCATGGTTGCTATAGAACCAGTGTTTGGAAACAATAAATAAGATTCAATGCCCAGCGTTTTACCGCTGATCCACAAAGAGGAGTGTGATCTCGTAGTCTCCTCACAAGTAATTCATGTTTAAGGATGGCTGATTATTTTAATTAATCCACAACAAACAGTCTCTGTTGTGCGTTTTACTCGGTGTTTGTTTCTCTGCATTTGTGTTTCTCCAAATTTTGTCCCTTTCTGGCTGCCTTAGCCATGACACAGACTCTCTTGAGACCGTTCGCTCTCTTTTCTCATGCATTGCAGAGCCAACACGACCACAACAATTGTTTTTTAAATGATCAACACTCAACCCCGATCAACGAATGAAAAATCTGACTACTACACTGAATACTGCGCTGATGCCAAATTCCAGCTATAAAAAGAATTCACAAGGTCATTATATTGCTGACGGGGCCCTTAAACTAATATGATGGCCAATTGTTTCATTTATTACACTGTTATGAGCTACAGTGCGATCAGATAGAATTTAGTGGGGTTACTGTCAGTTTAGACAGAATTTTGTGGGATTACTGTCAATTCAGACAGAGTGCACACTACCTGCACTTTACACCTGGAGCTCCAGCAGAGAAGGAGGGTTATAAGTTACCATGAATAAAATAATAAAAGAGAAGGAATCATGCAATGCAATGCAGTGCAGTCCTCACCAATGTGAGGAACTAAAGCAATAAAAAAAAAAACAGAAGTGCAAATACGAGCGCAGAGAAAGCACACATGCAAAACAAGTTCTAATCCACTGATCAACAGGAACCAGCCAATTGTTATTTCCTACCTGGGGGAAGGACACACATCTGCCGAGCGCACACACCTCTACAACTGCATGGACATGAATAAATAAATTCTTCCACATTTTCATAAATGCCCTGTGAATTACACACATCAGCCACGACACTATTGTGTAGGTCATCCCTTGAGCCCACAAAATATCATTCTTCTGTTGAGGCTTGGTCCACTCAGGAGTTCTGCCTCATGCTCTTAGGGAGGTTCTCCTTTTGAGTCTTGGTTCCTCTCAGTGGTTCTTCCTCATGCTCTGAAGCAGGTTTTCCTTCTATGACTTGGTTCTTCTCAGTGGTTCTGCTTCATGCTCTTAAGACAGTTCTCTTTCTATGACTCGGTTCCTCTGATTGGCTCTTCCTCGTGCTCTTAGGCAGGTTTTCCTTTTGAGTCTTGGTCACTCTTCATTGGTTTTGATCATGCTATTAGGGAGCTTCTCGTTTTGATTCTTGGATCATCTCAGTGTTTTTTCTTTATGTTCTTGAGCAGGTTCTCCTTCTATGAATTGGTTCCTCTAAATTGTTCCTCCTCATTCTCTCATTCACTTAATTTTAAGTTCTGCTTCATGCTCTTAAGCAGGGTTTACCTTTACAACTTGGTTCCTCTCAGTAGTTCGTCCTCATTCTCTTAAGTCAGTTCTCCTTTTGAGTCTTGGTTCCTCTTAATAGTTGTGCTCCATGCTGTTGAGCAGGCTTTCCTTCTACGACTTGGTTCCTCTCAGTCGTTTGTCCTCATGCTCTTAGTCAGGTTCTCGTTTTGAGTCTTGGTTCATCTTCATTGTTCTTGTTCATTCTCTTAGGGAAGTTCTCATTTTGAGTCTTGGTTCCTCTAAGTGGTTCTTCCTCATGGTCTTAGAGATTTGTACAGTATTGCTACTTTGGAACAACATCTGTGACAGGAAGTTCTACAGTCTAAGAACTACAATCTTGCAGAAAATATTACCAGTCTATCTGCTGATAGCTGTTAATAAGTGAAGAACAACTTTGTATGGGGACAGACGAAATGTGCATGGAACCGAAAGAATTTCCCCGTAATATATACACTAGCAGTTTCAGTCCAACATTTTGATGAATACATCTGTCCACATTTCACTCAGTCTTCCTGTATACTCTGTGCATGAAGTCGGTAACGGGTACGAACAGCATGATTCTGCTGACGTCTTTGTGTTTCGGCAAAGACTAGAAGCCCGTTTGATGTGTTAAAACTGTCAAATTATCCTCAGCTCGTGGCAACACTGCTAACTCTAATTAAAGAGTCAACTAAAATGACACCAGCATTAAAACACTCAACCCAGAGGCGGTGAACCAAGCTGAGAGAAATCACACAGCTGCCTTACGTGAAGTTTCACTTACACAGAATGGGGTGGTAGGTGTATAGATAGATAGATAGATAGATAGAGAGAGAGAGAGAGAGAGGGAGGTAGGTAGGTAACTCAACACACGTGCTGATCTGTACACATTGTATGCAGTTTCTCGTGAGGCTTAAGGCCGAGCAGATCAGCACAGCAGTGCTGTCGCACACACTTAAGTAGAAATAAAAAAAAAAATATTCAAAAAGGCAAATGATTTCGCTGTGCGTCACAATGTACGTCACATACACAATGTCAGCACCACCAACTAGAAATACATTCCTACATGTCTGCAGACACAAACACACACAAACCCACACACACCACTCCAGCGTGTTATTTTCTCCTTCGTGTTCGTTAGGCATTCAGAAAGACAAACACACAGAGCAGCACAGAGAGAGAGAGAGAGAGAAAGAGAGAGACTCTGATTTTTCCAGTTACCAGCTAAATTATTCAGCACAGCTCAGCGAACCTGGAGAACATACCAGACAGGAGCTGAGAGAGAGAGAGAGAGAGAGAGAGAGAGAGAGAATGTGTGTGTATGTGTGTGTGTGTTTTAGTCTGAAGATCAAAGCTAATGCAGAGCTATGAGCATCCAACAACTTTGCCACTAGGAGTTTTGTGCAAGAGCGTGTGTGCTTTAGTCATTTGTTAGCTCCCATCACTTGTTGCCTCCCTCTGTGATGGAAATGCAACACATACACACATTTTCTCTCGGGTGTACAGGTGTGTGTGACCCCCGACTCTGCTCTGCTCCTGCACTGAATCTCTACTATTTCTCCAGGTAAATTCTCTGAACAACATGAAATTCTTTCTCTGTATTTAACCCATTCACCAAGTGAAGCAGCGGGCAGCCAGGAACACAACGCCTGGGGAGCAGCTGGGGGGGGGTTGGGGGTTTGTACGGTACCTTGCTCATACACACATACAGATTACACTAGGGCTGCAACGATCAAATATTTTTGGAATCGAGTATTCTGTCTATTTTTTCATCGATTAATCGAGTAATGTATCTAGCTGTATCCAGATGAGGTCGGTAGGTAGAGTAGAGTATAGCTGCAGCACCTGAACTGAAACATCCTCACGTGAACTGTACTTCTCCACGGAGCCTCTACAAGGTCACGTGTTTTTACGATTGCTAACTGATATGAACACTGGCTCTTGTTAGAACGTGCAGTATCTGTAATTATTTGTAGGCTGTGTTATGAGTCGACAGTGAAGAGGCATGACAAGTAGCAAGAGGGCAAATCTGACTCTTCATCTCTCCCCGCGCGCACGCGGTGCGCTCACACACACACACACACACACACACACACACACACACACACACACATGCACACACACACACACACTGAAAAGTTACATCTCAAAACGCCTTCCCCATACATAAGGTAGTTATATGTACTGTTGTGGTGGGCCCGGTCCGTTTTACCATGTATACACTGCACGACGTTATCTGCCTTACGCAGTGTAAAATGGTCCCACACATTAGACAAATTCTGCCTTTTACGCACACCGGGGTCTTCATTTTCCACCATTTCCACAGAGTGCAAAATAAACGCGCCGTCTTAAATCTTTGAAATGCACGTCAGTTAAAACAGTCCGTGTGAAACGATGATACTGGAGCTGCGCAGTGTCTACAAAGCGGGAGTGATACGATAGCAGAGACATTTTAAATAGATTGACTTTGGTGACATAAATTAAACGAACCCTCGAGGCAAAGTCTCTTTGTAATCGAATTATTCGAGTTATTAGAATAATCGTTTCAGCCCTAGATTTCACTATAATAGAATATTCTATTATTATTACAATTTGCATACAAATGGAAAACATGAAATCCCATTTAAAAACAAGAATCATAAAAACATAATATTTTTACCCTTCAGATGAATGTATTTGGCTGGGGCCATTACACTGCTACACACACACACACACGTATAGTAGAAGTCCTATGATAGACTTATATAGTATTATTATTGTATACAAATTTAAAAAGCACATGAAATACCATTTAATAACAAAAATAATACAGAATAAAGAAAATATATAAAATAAAACCTTTATTCTAAAAGGTCATTCAGTTGTTTATATGTGTTATTGATGTTGCTGTTATTGTTACAGTGTTTTATAAGGTCCAGAGAAGTGAAACCTGTCACTGAGATCTTATATAAGGTTGTGGGGGAGTTAATTTAAAAGGTGAGCTCTGAAACCGGCCCGCTGTAATTTGAGGCTGATGACAGCACATCTGTGAGAGCATCACGCGCAAACACCTCCAGGCTATAGGAATGAGGAATAAAGCGCAATAAAGGTGTGGACAGTAGTGAGGACTTGATCTAAATGTGTGGATGAGACATTTGCACATTACAAAGTTGGAAATGTGTCCTGTGGCTCAGAGAGCGCTGTGACCTTCTATTGCTCTCCTCAAATCAGATCAGACCTACAAACCTTCACTGCCTGGCCGATGTTCTCCAATGTTATTGACACTCCTCCTGTCTTTATACACCTCCTGATGGTTCGTACAGGGACTGACACTTGGTGGCATTAAAGGGTCCCTATCTTACGTTTTACAGAATTATCGCATCAGCAATCATACTACTGTTTTTCTCTTTTTTACTGTTCTCTTGTTCTCCTCCTACAGTTTTTGAAATATTAGCATGGTTCCAACGTTAAAACGTTCATTAATATCCCTTTTAGTGTGCGTGTATAGAACTTTTTGATCAGTTGATCAGGGACCAAGTACTGAGCATTTTTGAGGTTGAGTCGGCTCTGTAATATATGAGGAGAGAGAGAATGGTTGAGTCACCCTCAAAATGTGTGTCAGAATCATAAACAGACTTCAAGACACTAATGTTCAGGTTAGTTAAAAAAAAACAACAAAAAAGACGTGTGTCACCGTTTGTTGTGGTTTGATGAAAGATAATCAGCCTGTGAATGTGGCCATATGTTTAGCTGCCTCTAACCACAAATGGCTTGGTAAGAGCCGGCCAGTTCATGCACCTGATGGTTCAGCGGTAGAGCGCAGGTCACTGATTTGGAAGATCGTAAGTTTGAATCCACAGTGCCAGCAAATCTTTTTTTGCCTATAAAACCAAAGTTTGGGTGTCTCCAAACACTGCAAGCTGTCACATCCCCAGCTGCTGTCTAAGACTTGGAAAGGACTCTTTTGTTGACTGGGGGTGTGGTCTCATCTCATCCCTGGTCAGAGAGAACGGTAATAGCTCTCAGCTGGCTAGGGATAAAATAATCATTATGAACATGTGTTGTGTGTTTGGTTCCAGTTATAAACAGCCTGCTTTGGGTTTCTTACTTTGTCGGTGTTCCAACACAGTAATCTGAGTGGTTTCTGTTCAGTTTCCTTGTTTCCGTTGGGAGTTTTGGGCCCACAAGCGCCCTTTACCTTGTATTTGTTCATAAAAGGAGAAAATGGAAGTCTGCATCTGTGCCCCTTTGCTGAACGGGCAGAGCCCAGACGTGACAGAAGCACGCAATTACACTTCACATTTTCTCACGGAAATGCATCTAGTTATTACTAATATCATCCACATATAAAATGTGTACTTTTATTTACCCAACCAGGCTTATTTCATATTTGCAGCATTGTCCCACCTCTTTCCTGCGACTTAAAGATGTGAATCCGGTCTCTTCTGACTGAGTGCCCCGAACAGTACCTTGTTTGAATAGCAGTCTGGACTGAAATGCTGTAGTGTGAAAGGATGGAGCTAAATCGCTGTAGGCTGAAAGGATCATCACAAAACTAATGATTTCATTACAGACAATTAAGTGAACAGAACATTAGAAAACGTTTTACATTTATGTACGTTCACATACATTTACCAACATTTATGTTGAAGCAGCTGGTGGCCTGGTGGTTAGGGAGTTGCCCCTGCGATCAGAAAGCCGTGGGTTTGACTGCGAGTGGCACCACTGAGGTACCCTTCAGTGTGTTCCTGGCTGCCATCTGCCAAATGGACACTTTACACTTACTATTAGAGGAAGATTACCAAGCCCTAGTGAAAATGGGTGGAGCTACCAGAAGTGCAACCAGCAGCATATTCCACTGGATTTCCCAAAGCGAGAACAGTGGCGACTTGCCTTGTGTGGATTTTTGTCCCAATTTTGACTGCACATGTAAGTCCATATCAGGACTTCAGCACCTCTAAGGGCCTTAAATTGTGATCATAAAAGCATCTGTATTCTCCAAAACTCGCAACTTTAACAAAGGCTTGGCTCCACCCACCAGAGACATGTGGTGTCATTACAGTGAAAAGCTTGTTTCCTGTACAATCTCATTAGAACATCCAAACTTCTCCAGCTCCTCCAGACCGGGTGATGCAACTCAGAGGCTCATTCTTTAAACTGTCCTACTCCACAGGACCAAAATTCTCCACTTCTGGAGTACCTGCACTCTTTAAATCTCACAAAACATTCTGAAGAAGTTTATTTTTGTCACTCACCTCATTCATTATTTAACGTTTTCCACAGTTACATGCCTCATGTTTTACTTAAGCCTTTTTGTTAACTCCTCCTCAAGAGAATTTGAATTTCTGACTTGAGTTCAGCTTATTAATGATTCATCATTACATTCATGGAACCCCTAATAACTAATTCCCACTGATTTTCATGATATCTCTCTTTAAACCACAAAATATTTTCACTTTCATACAACAGATTAATGACGAACCGTGGTCAAAGCTTATCTAATAAATAAGGTCATATTGACTGACACACAGATTCTTGTTTTTTGTATTTTTTGCTAATTTAACCATGAGCCCTTACAGTCAACTAGATTCTACTAGATTCAACTAGATTTCTGTGACAAACTGTGAAGTGTAATTGTGTGGTTGCAATAAAACCAGTGTTTGGAGATATTATTACCAAATATTGATTTTAAGGCCAAAAAAAAATATTCTGCTCACAGCAGGGTACCAAATTGGCACATCTTCTGAATCGCTTCACTCAGCACCCCGGGCTTTACTGCTAGACCATGGATAGGGGCGATCACTCGCTGTCTATTACCAAGCCATTAACGGTAAAGGACGGCTGAAAACAGGTGGAACGAACTGCACTTGCTCAAAAAGGGAAAAGTACACAAAACCACGTTCACAGGTTGATTATTTTTAATTAAACCAAAATAGTGAGATCTTTTTTATAACTTCAGTGTCTTAAAGGCTGTTTATGAGCCTGCTGTGTCTTTAGCACCGCAAGACTGATTTACTGCTCCGCATTTTGTCACTTTCCAGCTGCCATAGGCGTGACATCACAATATTCTCTCCGATGCTTTCTCTCCCACATACGCTGCCACTGCTCTCTCTCCCCATACATTACAGTGGCGACTCGACCACAAAAGTCCCATTTTTAAATGATCGATACTTGGCAACCCATCAAAAATCTGAATACATGCACAATATACTGGATATTAATAAATGTTTTACTGGTCTCAGACAAGAAGCGACGCCTTTTTTGGCTAGTATTGAAAAGAAAACTTAAGAAGAACAGTAGCAGCTGATGCAGTCACAATAACTAGGCATGGGTATGGAGAGCTGGTACTAAACTTGTACTAGTTCCTGAAAAAGTTTTTGGACAAACAGTGCAGTGTTACTGCATTCTAACATAGCTCTAACATTCTAACACTCTTAACATTTTCAATGGCTAATACTAGATTGGATCAGTGGGAGGGATGGAATTTGTTGACCAGATATTTGTAGTGATTGCTAGGACATTCTCTTAAGCTGAGACTTATAGCAACAGGGTGGCAAACAGGCTAAAGTAGGGATGGGCAAAATACGGCCCGCAGGCCACGTCCGGCCCATTGGTCTTTTTAATCCGGCCCGCCGAAGATCGTTGTTTCGCAATAGGCGCAGTGACACATTGACAGGGGTTTACATATTTTTTTGCTCTAGGACTCTAATGAGTACCTACATGAATCAATTGGTATGCAACAAAATAAAAAAAAAATATCTGTCTCGGCCGTGGTTGGGGGGAGGCGTGCAGAATTCTGTCTTGTCAGTGTCTTGGGCCGTGAAGTTGAGGGGCGGGGCGGGACACGCAGTGTGAAGTTACTCAAATTAGGTACGCATTTGCGCTGTGATA
>JBBPCX010112890.1:0-21043 GCA_037974365.1 Hydrocynus forskahlii
TATATAATGTATTTGTGTGTATATATATTAACACACACACACACTACACTGGAGCTGTGATATTTTGTACTCCTATTGCCATGTATCTTTACACCGGCTTCAAACCACTATATTTGTCCAATTCCACTACATTTGTCCAATTCTATAGAAATATTCTATATGCATGATGCAGTGTTATAAACAACATATTTTGAAGCAACTCAAACTGAACATAGGCAAGTGTGAGGTGATTTAGGCCTGCAGTTTGCAGCCAGTGTCTTGACTGATCAGCTACATTTAAGCCTAAAAGTCATTGTTTTAATCAATAGTGCATCCTTGACCATTCTTTTGTGACAATATAAGGTACAAATGGTGTTTGCCCATTAAACATATTGGACAAATGCTTATTCTGTTCTGGTATCATCATATTGTTTTGACTAATGTAAGTGTTTGTAATTCTTCACTGCAGATTGAGAAGTTTTTCCCCCATGTATTGGAGAAAGAGAAGTCTCGGGCAGACGATGATCCATCCTTACTCTCTCCTGAGGAGTTTGCTTTTGCTAAAGAGTAAGAGTCCTGTTTATCCGCACTGACCAATAATGGGTTGTGAAAAACAACGCCTGTAAAACTAAAGCGTGATTTCAGTTTTTACTTTGTGGTCATGTGTTCTGACCCCAGGTATCTGGCTAATACAGAAGTTTACCTGAAGGCTGTTGCTCTGAGACACATGCCTCCAAATCTGCAGAGCATTGATATGCTGAAAGCAGGTAAGCACACAATGAGATGTGACATTTCTCAGAAACAAAAGAATGTTCCTCACTACTTTTAAAATAAAAGTTAGATGTAATGTGTAAGCATAATGTACTCATCACTTTTCAAGTGGTACACTTCATATACAGAAAATAACCCTGTTTGATTTTGTTGTTTAGTTGATGTCCTGAACAACCCAATTTGCCTTGATGCCACAAGGCTAATCGGGTTATTAAAACATTCACACTGAAGTAATAAGGAGTGTTTCAGCCTGCTCTACTTTTTGAATGTGCAACACCACATGGCAGCCAATAAGAATTAAGCTAACTTACACAGAGTAACCCACATTTAAGCTCATTTACATACAGTTATGTTCCAAGAGCACGCGCGTATGCTGATAACCGCGTTGTTGTGATGTGGTTTAAAAAATGCCTAAAAATGCCTAATTTTATAGTGTAAACCCTAAATATGCCCCCAAATATGCTCCCAAAAGAATTGAATGTCATTTTAAACTCATTACCCTGAAAGAAAATGTAAAGGTAAACGCATATTCATACTGTACCGTTTACACTGAACTCCTGCAGTGCTAGAATGGAAATACAACTGTTACCCCTGTACAGACTGTACTGTAATTCATGCCTGTGCATTTCTTTTTTTGTGCACTGTCCTTTTCTTTGGTATAAGCAGGTAAATACTGTAATTTAATTTACAGTAATAAAAATACAGGGCTCTATGAAGAACAAAATGAAAAACACGAGACCACTTAAGACGCTCCACAGGGGAAATTCTGCTCTGCAGCGTCACAGGGCAGCAGCCAATGAGCAGCAAGGAGAAATAATGTTTTCGGATTGGCTACTTTCAAACGTCCCACCGCTGAGTACAGCGAGGGATGCGTCAAATGGCACCAGCCAATCAGCAGCAAGGATAAATAAACTTTTTCGTACTGGCTACTTTCAAACTTCCCGCCTCTGCGTATAGTGGTATTTCACTATCCAAAGACGCGCTTTCTTTGTGTTCTCTCGTCAGTAACAAAACATAATTTTATTTGTATTTATTTTATGTTTTTTATATAGAAACGTAGCTGAATTTACGTTAATATTTATGTTACAAAATCAGTACATTTAATTTTTCTTAATTTAGCACTAAAATGCATGAAAAATGATTGCCATAAAAAATGTGACGTCGGGGCTTCGTCCGCCACGCCCCCTCGTCCTTGTGCTGGATTATGTTTGCTCGCGGTGCTTAGCAACCCAGCACGAGGACGAGGGGGCAGACGAGGCCCAGACATCACAAAAGAAAAAAAATGCAGAGGATTTCTGCAGTTTCCACGTTAGTGTGGGGGTTTCAGCAAAAAATGATTAGTTTGGTTCTCAGAAAAAATCCGCGTTGGACTGATACCGCAACTGCTGATCCGCTTAAAAGTGGGGGGTTACTGTATTTTGGTCTTAAGTGCATGGTAACAAAACAGATTGCTAAATACTGAGGAATAAAGAGAGGTTGGAAAACGGTCATGTAAAGTTTGCAATGTATGAAAAACAGATAAAACCACACAATTATAGGTGAACTTCATGGAGGGGGTACAAAGGTAAAATATTAAATAAGATGATAAGAGGTATAAACAGGATAAAGTAAAGTATAAGGTATTGGTCCTTTAACAGGACCTATCTGAATAGCTTCACATGCCAATCATGGCCTCCTTTCAATTGTAGAACCAAGCCTTTTTAAGCAACCATTTCAATGGTATTTTCATCCAGAGCGCTTACAAGTCGTGCTCAGAAACATTTGGGTGGGAGGCATAATGATGGAGAAACTCTGATTGGCCTTTTACCTGCATTATCTTAAGTATCATCACAAAATGTAAGAAATTTGTACAAAAGAAGTACATACAATTCAAAATTCTCCATTTGCCTTTATGAGAACCAACAACAACTTACTACATACATGATTATTGTTGACCCACTGTCATCTTTGCAGGTCTTTGTATTTACTAGTAATGTCACATAAGACAGCATCAGCTAGGAAACGAATGATATTACTGTGGGACATTTTATTTATAAAATGCACGTTTTATTCAAATCTGCTTTTGGTCCCAGGGCTATATTGGACAGAGCTCTTCGATTATAACGTATTATTTTGTTTGTATGTGTGTAGTTCCTGAACCATGTCTGGACTCCTTTGTTTTTCTCCGGGTAAAGGAGAGGCAGGAGAACATTCTGGTGGAGCCTGAGACAGATGAGCAGAGGTAGAGTTCTACACACAAGTGAACAAAAGAGTTGGAATTTCTGAGCTTCCATTTATAATTTGCATTTTTTTTATTGTCCTTTTTCCCCATAAATGAACATCAGTACAGGGAGTCCTCGAGTTACAAGGGTCTCGACATACGATGTTTTGAGTTTACAACACTCACGTGAGCAAACTAGTTTAGTGGCGTGTGGCGGACGAAAACGCAATAACGCACCGTATGAGCGAGGGAGCATGCTTATATAAGCACAAGTGTTCTGTTTGTTTGGTGACTTTGGCCTTTATCATGGCTTCTGAACTAAATTTTTTGCACTCCTTTTTTGTCATTTTTTTCTCAGTTGTCTTTATAGATTTTACACCTGTGTTAGTATAGGTTATTAACTTGAGCTAGGGTGTGTTTCGACTTACACCAAAATTTGGGTTACATCAGCGCTGAAGGAATGGATCTCCATCGTAACTTGAGGACCCCCTGTACTTTATAAAGAATAGTTTGTTATAAGCCATGTCCACATTTACATGGCTATTTCTGTTTTCATTTTTAAAACAAATTGCGTCCACACGAGCACATTTTCAAAAATATCTCCGTCCTCATGCAGTCGCAAAAAATGCTGTCAAAAGCATGCCAAGGCAACAGGTGGCGATGTAACCTTAAATCTTAGCATTTGTGACCAAACAGAAGCCTTGGAGGGGGGGATGTCATTACCAGAGACATGCCAAGACTTCTAAGAAGGTTGAGCGTAGTACTTTGTATATGTTGGGCATTATAGATGTAGGTTTATTGTCATATGTACAAAGTACAGTGTACAGAGTACAATGAAATGCTTACTTGAATACGCTCTAGTAAGCAGAACATAAGACATGAGACATAAAAGATATAAAAGACAAAGTAGTGCAGCAGCAATAAATAATCACAGGCTAAGTTGCATAATGTGAAGTGACAGTGCCGTGTAAATTGTGTGCTACAGTATTACACATAGGGTGAAGAACAGATTTTTTGCACAGAGAGAGAGAACCACAGTTACCGTGTGTTGAATAGTCTGATGGCACTGGGATAAAAACTGTTTCTGAATTGTGTTGTGCATGTGTGAATTGTCCTGAGTCTCTTGCCAGATGGCAGGAAAGTAAAAAATGGTAGTGCAGGGTGGCTGGGGTCCTTCATGATGCTCTTTGTTTTCTTGAGACGGCGCGTGCTGTAAATGTCCGTTATTGCAAGCAGTGATGTGCCTGTGATCCTCTGGGCCGTTTTCACCACCCTCTGCAGAGCCTTCTTGTCTTGAGCAGTGCAGATGCCGTACCAAGATACAACATTCCCCGTGAGGATGGATTCCACAGCGCACCTGTAGAAGCTGGTGAGGACAGAGGTGGACACCCCAGCCTTCTTTAGGTGTCTAAGGAAGTGAAGTCGTTGGTGGCCTTTTTGGTGACTTGAGGTTGGCATTGAGGGTGACACCAAGGAGCCTGAAGCTGCTGACCCTCTCCACAGCACCTCCTCCGATGTAGATGGGGGGTGAGATGCGTCCTGCCTCCTAAAATCCAGTACCATCTCTTTGGTTTTGCTGACGTTGAGAGAGAGCGAGCTTGTTCTCCCCTCTGCCAAGAGTCTCACCCCCTCTCTGTAGGCTGTCTCGTCGTTGTTGCTGATCACACCCACAATGGTGTTGGAGCTATGTCTGGACACAGTCGTGTGTAGACAAGGAGTACAGCATTGGGCTCAGAACACTTCCCTGTGGCATACCAGTGTTGTTCATTGTGGTGGAGGTGTTTTTGCCCATCCTCACATGCTGCGGTCTGTTGGTGAGAAAGTCCAGAACCCAGTTGCTCAGAGTAGCACTGAGTCCCAGCCGCAGCAACTTCTTGATCAGCTTGGAGGGGACAACCGTGTTGAATGCTGAGCTGAAATCCACAGTCTGGCATAGCAGTTCTTGTTGTCTAGGTGAGCCAGGGTAGTGTGAATGGTATGTAAGATGGTGTCTTCAGTGGATCTATTGTGACTCTTTCTCATGTCTTCAGCAGACACGGTGAGAGTGATGTCATGCGGCGCTGCCAGAGCACGCTCTGGTGGATGTGAATTAGCGATCTCTAAGCGTGCATAGAATGCATTCAGTTCATTTGGGAGTGATGGACTGTCGGAAACGAGAGTGTGTGCTCGTGGTTTGTAGTCTGTCACCGTCTGAATCCCCCACCACATCTGACGCGCGTCATGTGTGCAGTTAAACTGGGGAGTCCACTTTACTGCTGTACTCCCGTTTCGGGTTCCTGATGGCTTTCCGGAGATCGTACCTGCATTTCTTGTGCAGGTCCGTGTCTCAGGACTTGAAAGCATGCGTGCACTCGTGGAGCTTATGGTGGATGTCAGCGTTGACCCAGGGTTTCTGGTTGGGAAATAACCGGACAGTTTTTGTGGGGATGCATTCCTCCATGCAGGTCTTAATGAAATCAGTGACCGCAGGTCCAGGTCAGAGGATGAATCTCTGAACATGTCCCAGTCCACACAGTCAAAGCAGTCCTGAAGCTTCACCTCTCCCTCACGTGTCCAGTGCTGCACCATGCATGTCACCGGCTCCTCGCACTTTAATCTCTACTTGTAAGCAGGCAGCAACAGCACTGCGCTGTGATCTGAGGCGGCCAGGTGCGCGCGAGGCAGAGAGCGGTATGTCCCCCGATGTTCCGTGTAGCAGTGGTCGAGCATGTTGGTTCCCCTGGTGGTATTTCGGGTACACACTCCTAAAATTCGCCCTGTTGAAGTCCCCAGAAATAATGAACAGTCCGTCCAGATGCGCATTCTCGTGGCAGGTGATTAGCTGGTAGAGTTCACTCAAAGCGCGCTGTGTGTTTCCTTGTGGTGGAATGTAAACCGGCATCAGAAACACCGCGCTGAATTCTCTGGGCAAATAGAACGGCCGGCACTTGATCAGCAGATACTCGAGGTCCGGAGTGCAGTTCCGTGAAATGATTTCCACGTTCGTGCACCACAAGTTGTTGACGAGAAAGCACACGCCACCCCCTCGTTTCTTCCCCGATATCACTGTACGATCAGCCCGATGGATTGTGAACCCCTCCGGTTGGACTGCGTGGTCTGGAATGCTCTCGTAAACCTAATGTAAACACGGTGCATACTGTGACATCATATGAGTGGCGCACAGTATGACGTGAAAAGGTCAGTTTTTCAAAATCGGTCATTTTTCTTGTCCACAAGTAAACAGAGTTTTCAAAAATCGCTACTTCCGTTTTCAGAAATACCCGTGTACCTGTGGACATGGCCATAGAAAGGTCAAATTTAGCTGTCCAACATCCAAACTAAAATCTGTTTATTAGAATTCCACTTCTAATGATACGTCAGTTTTAAAGTGATGGTTTAGCCATCCTTAAAATTGAATGCAGCCAGTTGTAACAAGACATGCTTAGTGTTTTAAGATTGCTTTTGTACCTGCAAAGCTAATGTTGCTAACAAGCATTGGAGTTTTACACCCCACCAGTTAGCACTGAGCAAATTACATGCCTAAGTCATCACATGTCTGCAGTTTGTGTAGATTAACAGAACCGATTTTATAATTAAATGTTCTGAGAATACTGTCGGTTTGGGGAAAAAATGAATAAAGAAATATGACCAACATTAGAGGTGGGCAAGATTTTATTGTTCTGCTAATTGTGCTTTTCTGAGCATCAGTAGCTGAACACAAATCAAGTGCATGTTTCATGAAAGATGGATTTAATAACAATTCTTCCCAACATTTTTGACAGCAGTTGTCGGATGTGGCACTACTAGCACATTTTTGTCTGTGTTAAAATATTGTGATGCTTACTGTATATTGTGAGGATATTTTAGTAGTAGGATATTTATTGCTATATTGCCCATCTTGAAACATAAGCAAGTTACTTAATTCCACTAGATGGCAAGATTAAGCATGGCTTGAGACATTAGAACTTTGAGGGTTTTTTTGTTTATTTGTGGTGCTTGTTTGCAAACTTTGGTGCTTAGTCTTGGGTATCATAATTAATAGAATGTCCATACTCCACAATGCACACTGTGACAGGTTTGCATTGTCATATTAACCCTCTGGACCTCCTCGTTTTTACTATACATTCAGCTGCCTCGTGGCCACTTTTGGCCAGTTGAAACCGATGAAAACTACGCTTTTTAATTCCATGTTATTTACACTGTTAAATCATACAATTTAGGTTAAATGCTTTCAATCTAAACTCAACACTTGAGAAATGTAGTTTTTAGTGTTTTCTTCCAGATTGTCATTTATCCATTTTTGGCCAAGCGAGCAATTTTATATAATGGCCATATATTTATGTATAATGATATTTGTACTACGTAAAGTTTGTAACTAACATCAGTTCTTTTCATAAGTATCCATAAGTATCAAATATCCTTTGTTCCTTTGTTTTTTGTTTTTTTTTAATCCTTCAAATACCAGTTTGTTTGCACAATGCACTTGCTAGTAAATTGTCCCCATCTGCTTTAAAAATGGGCATTTTCTTTATTCTCAGTGCTGCTGGGCCCAAAAATGGAACAAATCTGAAATATGTAACTGATTAACAACAACACTGAATTTTATTTTCATGCACAAACACAAAAACATTGTCTGACATCCTTAAGGTGACGCCTATGTCAAAACTGTGTCATTCATTTGCTCCATTGGAGTGCAGTAAGCCATCAAACTCCCCTATTGGAAACTAAGATTATTATATAAAATTGCTCGCTTGGCCAAAAATGGATAAATGACATCTGGTAGAAAACACTAAAAGCTACATTTCTCAAGTGTTGAGTTTAGAATGAAAGCATTTTAGCCTGTGTTGTATGATTTTAACAGTGTAAATAACAGGAATTAAAAAATGTAGTTTTCATGGGTTTCAATTGGCCAAAAGTGGCCACGAGGGAGTTAAGTGTTACAATTGGATGTATGGAGTATATTATTGATATATTTAATGAGTTGAAGTTAAAAATTAAAAGATCTGAAAAAACTCCAGACCGTCGGGAAATTTCATTCCATATGCTTTAACACAGTTAATTTGGTTAAAAAATTTTTTTTTAAAAAAGCGAGTGAACTGGACGCAAATGGCCCACAGGCGCGCCAGAGGGTTAAAGTGTCATGATGTACCTCTAACAAAGTATACCTGCTTATTTTCTGTATGATTTACTGTTTTCTGTAAAATGCAAAGTATATTACATGGCTAAATAGGCTTTCAGATGTGAAATATGGGTAAATATAACTGCTACAGTTATCAATGTTTTTGTGGATATGTATATTGTGTAATGACTTGGGCATGCAGTTTATATGCTACTTGTTAGCTACATTAGCTCTGTAGCCTCAGTGGAACACTAAAGAAGCGAACTTCAGACACCAAACACATTTGGGATATTAAATGTCTCATTTTCTATATGTGCCACCACTTGTCTTTATTCTCTCTCTGTATGTGTCTCTCTCTCTCTCAGGGAATATGTCGTAGACTTGGAGGAGGGCTCCCAGCACTTAATGCAATATCACACTATAGCGCCTTTAGTGGCCAGTGGTGCTGTGCAGCTTATCTAATGGACAGGCTGAGTAACTGCTGCTGATGCTTCACTTTTCTTGGTGTCAGATCTAGATCCCCTGTTCTTTACTCTGTTGTATCCTGCAGAACTGGGCTGGATTAGGTTGGATACAGTTCCAGTTTTACCTCAGTAGGTACTCATCGTTGTGCCTGTTTAGTTTTTACAACCAGGCCTGTCACTGAAGGGTAGAATTCCTGCCTCAAATTTGTGTTTGTCTTGTTTTTTCTGTGTGACAAGTAGGCCATACCCTAAAACGCACAAGAATAAAAGGACATTGGTTGTGTTCTGCTCTGCAGAGGCATACTTGCATTCATCTATATGTAATGCCATGACATCTTGAATACTCAGGGTAAATCTCATACACTGTTGCACCTGTGTGAGATTTCCAGTGTCTGCTTTTATGTTTATGAATACTAAACAATATTTGCAAATTAGCTTTGATGAATTACTTTCCACTGAACTCAGTGAACAGCTGTTTCAGGAACACCTGACGGGACTATTCTGAGAATGACTGATGTAATTTAGGCATTTGGGACTTTGGGCCTGTATTCACAAACCACCTTCATCTGTGATAAATATCGGAGGACATAAGCTCATATCAGCCATCTTTTGAAGTTCAATGCCAAAATCAGATACAATGAAGTTTTTATGCAAAACCGATTGAAAATTGTTGAATGTTAATGTCATTATGGCAGAGGAAAGATGTGAACATTCCAGGAAAGAATATACATTCAAATTTCTAAACGAGGAAATTTTAACCAAATAAAATTAATGAGCTGGCAGCATGTCTTTCTATATTCAGTCTGGAAAAATGAATGCTGCTTTTACTTGTGGTAAATTTTATTTAAATTGAAATTCTGGTTTGAAAAAAAAAAAACCTTTAGATTGATATGTTTCAAATAATTTTAGATGCAGTTAGGTTCAGAATAATAAAGTGAACAAAGCTCAAAATTCTTATAATAACTTTAATTTCCATACATGCAAATGCATTGGGATCACTACACATTCTATTCCAAATCAAAATATGAAGAAAGAATTATCAAATTTGTTACTCCTTTACAGAAAGCAAAGAAAAGGGAATATTAGGCAGTTAAAAAAATAGCAGTGTCTGCATTCTTTACAAACTCATTCACTGTATAAACTGAAAAATGTTTTAAGGTTCTGCTTTCCTTTGAATCACTGAACTAATATTTAGTTGTATAAACCACTGTTTCTGAGAACTGCTGCACATTTGTGTTGCATGGGGTCGACCAACTTCTGGCACCTCTGAACAGGTATTCCAGCCCAGGATGATTGGACTACACTCCACAATTCTGCATTTCTTGGTTTTGCCTCAGAAACAGTATTTGTGATGTCACCCCACAAGTTTTCTATTGGATTAAGACTGGCCACTCTATAACATCGATCTTGCTGGTCTGGAAACAAGATGTTGCTCATTTACTGGTGTGTTTGGGGTTGTTGTCTTGTTGAAACATTTCTTGGGCATTTCCTCTTTGGTATAAGGAAACATGACCCCTACAAGTATTTTGAGGTATTCAAACTGATCCATGATTCCTGGTATGCGATAAATAGGCCCAAGACCATAGTATGAGAAACATCCCCATATCATGATGCTTGTGCCACCATGCTTCACTGTCTTCACAGTGTACTGTGGCTTGAATTCAGTGTTTGGGGTTGTCTAACAAACTGACTGTGGCCACTAGACCCAAAAAGAACAATCTTGCTTTCATCAGTCCACAAAATGTTGCGCCATTTGTATTCAGGCCAGTCAGGGTGCTCTTTGGCAAATTGTACCCTCTTCAGCAGGTTTTTTTTTCTTCAACAATAGGACTTTGTGGGGGCTTCTTGCTGTTAGCTTGGCTTTGCATAGGTGTCTTCTAATTGTAATAGTACTCACAGGTAACTTTAGACCTTCTTTGATCATTTTGGAGCTGATCATTGGCTGTCTTTGCCATTTAAGCTATTCAAGCCATTCAAATGGTAGTTTTTCATTTTTATCCACGTCTTTCAAGTTTTGGTTGCCATTTTAATGCATTTGCAATCCTTTTCTGCACTTCTTTTTGTTTTCTTTTCTCCAGTCAACCAGCATGTACAACATTTGCTGCCTGCCTTCCTTAAATAAAGGCCGTAACTGGCACCTGTTTTTTGTTTGTTTTTTTTTCCCCTCTCAAAGAATGAATGACCTCACTACTGGAACTTCACACTCTCACTGCTATTATTTTGAACTCGCCCCTTTCAATTAATGTTACACAGAATCAGTAGCATACATGTAATGACTGTTAAGTCTGTTGGTTTTCTATTACTCTGCTACACCTACTAGTAAACTATTTGCCATGTAAAAATATAATTTAAACCAAAAACAGTGTTTGGTCAGGTTTGTGATGTCAGACTGCTATTTTTTTTAACACAACTGTTCGTACATTTTGTTAAATTTGTGTGAAAAATGCTTTGAAAAGTGGCCAAATTTGATCATGCCAGCTGATTGCTTTATAATAAACAAGTTTCCCATCCTTCATGTTTTTGTGATTACTTCATGTCCAGTTTGAGTAAATGAGTTCTTATTCGAGAGAAAACTGATTTATTCTTAAAACCAGCATAAGCCTGATTACTTACACTAAAATCCTGGCTTTTAAAACATTTCACCAACTGAACCAACAAGATACATTACATACTTTTGGCTGCTAAAACCAGATAACCTGAATTATGGTATCTTGATCAATGACAATGATGTTTTCTCGACCAGCTGGTGAATCATCCTTTACCCTGAGTTTTTCCTTTTTAATTAGGCTAAATTTACATTTAACAGTAAATCTGTATTTTGTACCCCTTTTTGAAAACCAAAGGGGCAATCTTGTTAAGTCATTTGACTTTAATGGAATTGAACCCTGAGTATCACACTTTGGTCTACCAGTAAAACCACAAACATTTCATGCTGGATTTCCAACTATTTCCAAGTAGCAGAGTCTAAGGTAGCTAACTGAAACAGAAGTTACATAAACTACCAATTAACCAGTTACCAGTTACATAAACTACCAATTAAATTATAAGGGATAAAGAATATATGGTTGGAAAATAACCTTTTTTTTTTACTTTACATAAGCATCAAAAGTTGAGCTCAAAAGAAGATAGAATAGATTTTTAAAGAAACTGCACAGTTCAAAGGACAGCTGGACAATATATTTGAGCCTCATACCCTGAAAACTCATTACTTGTATGTCTTTTCTGCTGCAGAGACTTTTCTACATCTGATCATTTATCAGGGGTTGACATTGTTTTGCTCTAGTACTCTACTGAGAACCTACATGAATGAATTTGTACTAGGAAGAACTAATTTTAAGACATCTAAAAACCTTTAATAAACTTAAGGGGCCGTTTTAACATATAATAGCTAGACTGGATATGTATGTCTGATATCCATAATTTAGTTCTTCCCAGTCAAAATGAACATTCCAGATATCCAAAATGACATTCTTCCTATCTACAATGAACATTACAGATATCTGAAATACAAGTCTTACTAGGAGAAACCTTCGTTTCAGATATCTTCAATACAGTTGTTAACAGTCATAATTCTCATTTCGGATATCAAAAACTTAAAAAGACTTCAGATATCTATAATGTACTTAAAATAACATTCAGACATCTTTAATAAGAATAATGCCTTGCAACAATGCAGTTACATCTAGTAACAAACATATTTTGGATATCTACTCAAAGATTCAGGGGACACCTTTTTAGCATAAAAAGGGTTTACCGACTATCCAAAATTATATTTTAGATAGCATTATAGCATACCTCTTAAACGAAAGTTTCTCCTAGTAAGAACTGTATTTCGGATATCTGTAATGTTCATTGTAGATAGGAAGAATGTCGTTTTGGATATGTAAAAGTGAAAACATAATAGACATGAATGGTGACGTCATTTGTACTAGGACAGGCATGTCCAAAGTCCGGTCCGCGGGCCAATCACGGCCCGCTGTCAGATTTCATATGGCCCGCAGCTTCGATCTTATAGTGTGTCATATAACTTTAAAAATGTAATGCCTCCGTACACCACACGGTGGCAACACCATTCTAATGCTATCTGGCTCTGCTATTCTGGTTCTGATGTTATGTACCTGTAGATGTGACACAAACTTGCTTTCTGAAAGATCTTGTAAAAGACAAGGGCAAAATTAACTCGTTTTAAACTTTAATGATAACAGACCACATTACATTACTTATAACTCCTGTTTAAAATGTTCATGAGGCAAAGATATTTATCAAACTCATGGAAATTTAAGGTATTCTATACAGTTTGTTCAATGTTATCTAACTCTCCAGATATGAATGAAAGGCAGAATTGTGTTTTTAGAGTTGTTCACATATGCCTGAATGGCTTATATTTGGTTACCTTGCCATTTTAAAAGTAAAGGTAATTGTGACAATGAAAATGGTTTTATAACTGTGTATTTTAATGTTATTTTTATGGTTAAAAATAGGTCAGAAGGAACTATTGGCCCCCGGGCACCTTCACTTTATCAAATTTGGCCCTCTTTGCAAAAAGTTTGGACACCCCTGTACTAGGAAGAATGAGGCTTGAGAAGTGGTGGAATGTAACAAAGTATTTGTACTTCATTACTGTACTTAATAAAATTTTTAAATATCTGTACTTTACTTAAGTATAAATAACAATGCTTACTTTTTATTTTACTCCATTGCAATTATCTGTACTTTCTACTCCACTACATTTCTACAATTTATGCCGTTAGTCTTTACATTTTATGAACACAATTTCCTCAAAATCTTGCATTCTGGCGTTGTTTGACATTTCCTACCAATCAGGTGGCTTTATTAGCTCCAATGACGGCAGAGCGCGAGCTGGTAGACTTGGCCGTATTTAAGAAAGTTATTTGAGTTAAAAGGAGCAAAGAATGAGTCCTTGCGTTTTCAGTGTATCCCATGCCTGCCTCAACCAAAGAATTGTTGGCGTTTAAAAACTCCCCTTAAAATTTGAAGAAACATATAGAGGTAAGCTATGCTATGGTATGCTATGCTTTTGGGTATGTTATGACATGTTGTGATACTGTTATCTAGCGAAATGTATGTTGACATACAGAAATAGTATCAAAATCACACCAGTGTAGCTTCATTATTTCTTTAACACAGTGGCAGGATAAAACTGGTTTATTAGCTATGTCAGCTTAATATAGCTTAATGTCATTGCTGGCTGGAAGTGGTGCTTTCTGACTATCTGTAGTCATCTCTGACTAGAGATGTGATCACATTATACCAACATTCCTGTATTTCCTGGGTTTCTCACATATTTCAGGACCCCCTCCAATTTGGTTATTTATTCACTTAAATGTAATCTCTCGTAATTATTTATACACATAGGTTTATACACGTAGTTTAACACAGTAACTACAATAACTAGGCCTAATAATATACCTGATTGTGCTAGCTACTCAAATTTTGACAGTTATGCCAAGTTACATTGTTGAAAGATGTAGGATTGCAAATGTTTTAAATTAAGTTGTAAGAATTTGCATTGTCAGTTGAATAATTAACACTTACAGTATATCATTGTTATTTTTGCTATCTATTATAGCGAAAGCACAGATCACTTCTGAAGGAATACCTGGCTGCAACTGCAACTAAAAAGAGGGGAGCATTGTCTGCTGGTGAGGGCTCTTCAATAAAATAGCGGAAACTTGACGACACCAAAGCCTCTCAGAAGACCATGGACCTTGCGGTAGTCAATTTTATTGTCCAGGGTTTGCACCCTTTTGGTGTAGTAGAACAACCTGGGTTTGTTAATTTAATGCAGCATAATCACCCAAATTACACAGTCATGTCACGTACAACATTGAGAGAGAGAATAGATAAGCACACAAAGGGAATGAAAGATGGAGTGAAGAATGCAATGCAGACTGCTAAATACATCGCCACAACTACAAACTGTTGGACAGCTCATAGGCAAAGCTTCATTGGGGTTACTACCCACTGGATTGATTCAGATAGCCTAGAAAGTCTGTTGCTCTGTCTTGCAAAAGGCTGAAAGGGGCACATACTTATAACATGCTGGCCAGTGCTCTTAATGACATTCACACAGAATACAGCATCTGTGAAAAAGTGAAAGTAACCATTCTGTCATACGTGAACATACCACAGCACACAGTGTGAAGAGCACGAAATTCAACCTCTGCATTTAACCCGTTCACCAAGTGAAGCAGCAGGCAGCCAGGAACACAGCGCCCGGGGAGCAGTGTGTGGGGACGGTACCTTGCTCAGGGTACCTCAGAGGTGCCTAGCAGTCTTGGGAATCAAACCCACAACTTCCTGATCGCAGGGTAAACGCCCCAACCACTAGGCTACCAGCTGCCCCTTTACCAGCTGCCCCTTAACAAAAAATTGTTAGGACTACGACATCTAATGCCTCAAACTTTATTAAGGCCTTCAGAGTTTTTGCATGTGAAGATGAATGAAGTTCAACTGAAGAAGAGAGGGAAAATGTAAATGACAGTGCAGAGGAAGATGATCCAGAAGAGGAGACAGAGGGTGTTGAAGTTGAAGCTTTGATGGAGGAAGAAGATGCTCTGAATATCAATTCCCAAAACATCACCGTTGTGCCTGTCATCTTTTGAATTTGATCTCAGCTGTGGATGCTAAAAAAAGCTGAATCAAATGTTGTTTACAGGAAGATGTCTCATGCAGCATTTGCCAAGTGCTCAGTTCTTTGGAATGAGTGCCCGCTCATCTACTGCTGCGGAGGTTATTGACAGGGAGTGCAAACTGCAACTCATCCATCCAGTTGATACCAGATGGAACTCTCTCTTCCTTGCAGTTGAGCGGCTACTGAGGATATTTAGAGAAAGTGGGGAAGGAGCTGTCAGAGCAGTGACCATTGCACTTAAAGTCCCCATGTAAGTTTGGCTTGGAGCAGATGCACAGTTATGATATGGTTGGCTATGGATTGTGTGCCATAATATTGTAGTTCACTAATAATTTACACCTCATTTAATTGAACTGCAGTAGTATAGCCTATAATTATTTACATAACTTAGAACACAATAAGCATATAATGTCTGTTTCATATCTATGCTGACAGGCCACAAATTCATATTTTAACAACTTTTTGCAGACACAATCTGAAATTAGTTTGTTGAATGATGTGTGTAATAACACTATGTATATCTAGGTATGTGACAAATTCCTTATATCTTTTGTTGACATTCTGCATATTCCAATACTGTGTATTACAGGTTCAGCCCTGCAGAACTTACTTTCTTGACAGAATATGCATCAACCATGAACCCAGTCTCCAAGGCACTCAACATGTTGCAGGCAGAGGTGGATGTCCACATGGGATGGCTGGTACCAACTATAACCGTCCTGACTGTGAAGCTGGACCGCCTCCAAAAATCATCCAAGTTCTGCCAGCCACTGATCTCTGCCCTTCAAGAAGGAATATAGCGGCGGTTTGGTGACATGCTTACTGACCCTGAGCTCATTGCTGCTGCAGGTTTACTTCCGAAGTTTCGCACATTGTGGACAAGCAAAGAGGATTTGCTAAGGTTGGGTAAGTCATTTAAATCATTTATTTCATTGTCAAGTGTTTAATCGATAAGGAAACCTTGTAAATAACCTTTCCTGATCCTGCCAGTTAATCTAAAAATATGTTGTTGCAACTAGTGGACCATAGGAAATTCCAAAGCAATAATTATGGTTTTTACAAGGTTAAAGAGAAATATAGTACTCTTCATATAAGCTTAATGGTTCCTGTATTCTGTGTTTGGGTTGTTGTTGTGTCGCCATGGACTACATCAAGAGTCACTTGGAGGAGGACCAAGTCTCATTACCAAGTAGCCATTCTGGGTCAGAGGAGGAGGACTTCTTTGGCCATATTAAGGGAAACGTCAAAGAAACCACAAGACAGCTGGATGCCTACCTGGCCAATGTGGCTGCCTCCATAGATACTCTGAAGTCAGTGCCCACAGTTTTCAATTTGTCCTTCAAGCTCAACACACCGTTGCCTGCATCTGCAGCATGTGAAAACTGTTTAGTACAGCGGGGCAGGCTAGGGTCAAAAACCTTTGAGAACCAACTCTTGTTGAAATTGAACAAAAAGCACTGGTAATGCTGTGCTTATATGGGCACCAAGGGCATGTTCTTGAGAGAGCCATTTTCACCCTCTGACCTTTGATTGCCTGGCCAGTGGTAAAGTTTTCATTTGAAGGTCCTTCATTTTAAGTTTCTTATTCTAAGATCTGCCTTTTGTATTTGTATTGTAAGAGTTGAGTTACACAATATTTTTTTTCTGCAATAAATAGATCATAAACCTTTAATTGACAAGATTTACAATTACATCTGTTTTTCATATGGGCTTGTGTTTTGTTAAATAAAAAACTCTAAACAAAAAGTACTGATAATGCTAGGTTGATCAGGGGTCTGAATAGCATTTATACTGGCATATTCTTAAGAGAGTCACCCCCCAGCAAATGGTCAGTTTTTCTTTTCAAGGTCCTTTGTTTTTTCTCAGCATCTGCCTTTTGTATTGACTGGGTGTTGTGTTATCCATTATTAGGCCTATGTTTTTTGCTTTTTCTGTCATTGGAATTTAAACTTTGTATTTACTAGTTTTACAATTACACTACATTTGTTTTTCATGCAGGCCAAGGTAAAGGACTTTGGAAAGCAACTTTTGTTGAACAGAACGTACTGGTGATACGAAGTTTATTAAAGGGCTCGCAATGCCACTCATACTGCCATATTCTTGAGAGCGCCACCCCACCACTAGTGTTTGGTTACTGTTGTGTTTCCATTTTACTGCTCTTAACAGATGTGTTGAATAGTTTTGCAAGTACATAAATGATTTAAAGATATATCATGTCCTGATTGGTTTATCTTAGTGGTATAGTAGTGGGTAATACCTAGTAGATAACTTGTCATCCACATAATTCTAAGTTAGGGTACACACAGTATTGCAGAGTGCATGCACAATAAGCACACCAAACTTTCCAATACACATATACTGTATAGTTGCTTGTAATTATTATGAGCAATGACATCGGTAGAGGCGTAAGTCAGTATATCTACTATTCTTTTACAAAATGGCACACCCCAGACATTGAGACAAACCATTGTGTGAGGACTTTCACTTTAAAAAATACTTTAAAGTAAATTTAAAAGTAAGTACTTAGTACTTTCACTTAAGTAAGATTGTTGATGTAGAACATCTACTTTTACTTGAGTACATATTTTGCAGGATATTTGTACTTTTACTTAAGTATTAAGCTTCAGTACCTCCTCCACCACTGATAAGTGGATAGATAAACAGATTGTCATTGACATTGTTTAAAAACAAAGATTTGCTCAGCAGCTTAAAGTGTACTGAGTAATCCCTCAGTACAATTAAAAACTGTGAGGTAATATGCACATGTACTGTATATAACATTTAGACATGATACCAATAAATAGTGAAAACACTGATCGCTTGTAAAGTGCAAGTAAATAATGTAAACACTGATGCCAGTTATGAGAAATAATGACCTCTCTGCCAGAGCTTCTCTGGGTGATTTAGTTTGTTTTCTATAAGATGTACTTTAATTTGGACACACCCACTCCTGTTAGCGTGATAGGTTTTCTGATTTCCATGTTTACTAATGGTATTAATGGTACTATAGTTTTGCAGATCAATTAACTGTACACATATTACTTACATGCTTATAGGCCTGTATATATCTATAAGCTTGAATGGTAAACATTAGGAAAAACATCACATTTTAATAGATTTCAAAACAATAACATTTATTCACATATAAATAACTAAACTAACTTTATACTATTAATGAAATATTCATAAACTATTTACAATATATCTGTCACGACTAGAATGCAGGAGAGGGAAGTAGAAGCCCACGTGTAGCATCGGAGGTAGCGCTCCAGTTGTTGGTTGGCCTGCTCCGTCTGGCCGTTAGTCTGAGGGTGGTATCCGGATGTGAGGCTGGTGGTGACATTGACCAGACGGCAGAAGGCTCTCCAGAACCTGGCCGTGAACTGGGGCCCTCTGTCCGAGACTATGTCCTTGGGGAACCCATGCAACGGGACTACGTGCTCAATGACCAGTTCAGCTGTGGTTTTGGCCGAGGGGAGTCCGGCGAGTGCCACCAGATGCACAGCCTTGGAGAAGCGATCCACGATGGTGAGTATGGTGTATGGTCCCCAGTGAATCGGGGAGTCCCGTGATAAAGTCGAGGGCGATGTGAGACCAGGGTCAGTGCAGGACTGGCAAGGGTTGAAGTTCGCGCAGGGTAGAGGTGTTGCCGTTCTTGGAGCACGTGCAGGTGTTGCATGCCTGGACGAACGCCTTAGTGTCCCAGTTAATGGTATCCCACCAGAAGGCTCGCTTCAGGAGAGTAAGGGTTCGTTGGAGACCTTGGTGTTTTTGGACCCCGGACGGTAGGAGAGGTGGAAGTGAAACTGCTGGAAGAAGAGAGCCCACCGCGCCTCTCTGGGGTTCAGTTGCCTGGCCTGCCGGATGGCGATCAGGTTCTGGTGGTTGGTCCAGACCGTGAATGGGTCACTGCCGCCCTGGAGCCAGTGACGCCATTCCTCTAGAGTCCACTTGATTGCGAGCAGTTCCCGGTCCGCTACCCCGTAGCACTGCTCGGTGGGGTTAAATTTTCTAGAGAAGAAACCGCACGGATGCAGTTTCTGGTCCGGACCTCGCTGTGAGAGGACGGCTTCTACGCCCACATCGGAGGCGTCCACCTCAACAACGAAGGGTTTGGTGTGGTCCGGGTGAGAGAGAAGGATGGGAGCGGAGGTAAAACGGTGACAGAGGTAGATGCGAGCTCCGGAGAGGGCATCCAGGGCAGCATTGGAAATAGGGAGAGGGTGACGGCTCTTTATGGTGATGTCATTGAGCCCCCGATAGTCGACACGGGCGGAGACCACCGTTTTTTTTTTACCAAAAAGAACCCCCCAGCCGCAGGGGATGAAGAGGGATGCAGCATCCCGTTGCACAGCCCTTCAGCTACGTGCTCCTCCATGGCCTTCCAGCGTGAGGGAGTACAGATGGCCGCGGGGGGGGTACCATGCCTGGCAGGAGGTTGATGGCGAGGTCGTAGGAACGATGAGGGGGCAACCGCACGGCGCAACGCTTGCTGAAGACCTCCGCCAGATCACGGTACTGGACGGGAATCGTGTCCAGGTTGACGTCAGGGGCCTCGGATTCCCCCAAGCATGTCTCCGCCTTCGCCTGGGAGCAGAGCTCCCGACAGGTCGGCCCCCATTGGAGGATTTTTCCCTGGTTTCATGAGAGGAGAGGATCATGTAGTTTCAGCCAGGGGTGCCCTAAGATGATGGGAGGAGCAGATAACCTGGGTAGAAGGAAGTGGAATTTTCTTGGTGGTCATTGACGACTAAGTGGACAGGTGAAGTGCACCTAGTGATGGGGCTATTGGAAAGGGGGCGACCGTCGGACCGGCGGAGTTAACACCTCAGATCGGATCGGCGGAGTTAACACCTCAGATCGGATGCCCAACTGGGCAACATAAGCCTGATCGATAAAGTTGCCTGCCGCTCCCAAATCTACGAAAGCGGAGGCCACAGTCCATTGGTGGCCCAGCTGGAGATCTACCTGGACGGTGAGGCGTGAAACGGTCGGCAGGCAGGAGGTTGCAACCCGCAGGCCAGGTGAGTTCCTCCCCCTATTCACCTGGCTTGACCGTTTCCCGGACGGAGAGGGCATATGGCACGATGGTGGTCAGGGGAGGCGCAATAGGCACAAAGGCCCTCACGATAGCAACGCTCCTTCTCCGCCAGGGACAGGAAGGTTCGCCTAACTGCATGGGTTTCCCGGCTCCCGACAAGTGGGTTTCTGAGGTGGGTGGTGGGGAGGCTCGAACCGGGGCAGCTGCAGCTAGGGTGAAGTTGAAAACTCTGGTTCTGAGAGCTGGTCTGGGAAGCGAGGAGAGCTGCTGGTCGATGCAGAGCGCCAGCTCGATGAGACTCTCCAGGGTGGAAGGGAGCTCTCGGCCCGCCAGCTCATTCTTCATGCGGCTGGAGAGCCCCTCATAATAGGCCGTGCGGAGGGCGGCATCACTCCATGCCGTCTGGACTGCGAGGGTCCGAAACTCGGATATGTACTTGCTCACACTCTGCTCGCCCTGACGAAGATGGTAGAGCCGGGAGTCCACCACCACCTCACTCTCAGGGTGCTGGAACATGACCTTGAGCTGCTGGGTGAAACTCTCATAGGAGTATGCCACAGCGCTGTCGGCTCTCAAGACCGCAGTGGCCCACACGGCTGCCTGCCCAGCGAGGAGAGAGGTGAGCAGGGCAATCCAGCTTCGCTCCGTGGGGTAGCAGCTTGGTTGAAACTCAAATAACAGAGACAAGTGGGTTAGGAAAAAACCTCACATTTCCCATTGACCCTGTAGGATTTATTATTTATAACTTTATTAAATTTATTTAGGTATTAAGTTAGATATTCTCCACCAGAATCAGTTTAGGCTGATTCACCCTTATGTGCATCAATTGATTTAT
>JBBPCX010112929.1:0-14566 GCA_037974365.1 Hydrocynus forskahlii
TCTCTCTCTCTCTCTCTCTCTCTCTCTCTCTCTCTCTCTCTCTCTCTCTCTCTTTCTCTCTCTCTGTCTCTCTCTTTTCAAATATTTTTCTCTCTATACCTGTCTCTTTTGCCCGCTTTCTTTCCTTATCTCTCAAATAGAGAGAGTGACAGAGGAAGGTCTGATAAGGGATCTGATCACAGCACTACTCCCAGGGCAAAGCTAATGGATTCCTGCATGCAGAAGATATGGGAGCAATGGTGGCTTTTTCATGTTGCCATACCTGTAGGGCTTCCCTTTCATATTAGCGTGAAATGTCTTGGTCTTTGGAGAGAAACAAGCAGTATGTGGCTCGTATTGCCTGAAACTGACTGAGGCTCATGCTTTGTAACACTGTAATGAACCAGCTAGGCGCAATTATTTTGTAAAATGTCTAAGAAGGATCTGTCATCATATTTGTGGCTGGTGTCTCAAGAAACAATTGTCTTTAAAAATAAAGCTGTTTGATACACCATGGCTGAAGTTTTTTCCTGTCTTTGTATCGCAATCCTCTTCAAGTTCCTGGCCTCCTAAGTGCTACCGAACCTCTGGAATGTTGAACTGAGGTCACAGCAGCATTCGCAGCCAGAGAGGAATCACTGTAGCCCTGTGAAAGCCTGACATTTTGGGGTTTATCGCTGGGAACCAGAAGAATTCTGGACATGTTTACACTGTGATGAGGATTTCTCAGCTCGGGACTGAGAAAGAAAATGATTCAGCCGTGCAGCAGCTAGTTAGCACAACAGTGTGCTTTGTCCTTGTTTCCTCCACATGGATTAGGTTCTAATTTCTCCACGATCAGCTCTTAAAGCTCCGCTCTGTTACAAGCAAAGATGTTTTCATTTAGCTTAAATGTGCAGCATGCATGCTACCATTTAAGAGACTGGGGTTATTGGGCTAGTTCCTTAAAATAGTAATCCATTACAAGTTCTAATGATTTCTCTCAAAATGTAATGGAATTGCATTACTTATTTCCTTCTGGAATTTTGTAAGGAGCCTCACTACTCATTACTTTACCTCTGCATTCGCCCAGTGGTCCTTTCAGTAGTTTAGTTAGAATTAGAAAATAGTCAAACACAGCGAACACTGCTTAAAAGACACATCAGTATTTTTTTACTCTGAACAAACAACCCTTTACACTTGATGAAAAGCATGAACAGCTGATTCTGTTTGAAAGTTTTGTGAATAAAATGTAAAGCATATAGTTCTGTTTCATGCATGGAAATTACGTACAAGACCAGGCCCAGATAAGATATAGAGAGAAAATATATGCTTTAAATATGATTTATGATTTATCTTCAAGTTTTATGTAAGTAACATGAATAACTCAATTCTTGTTAAGTCAGTGACTGTAACGTCATTACAAAGAATTTATACTGTAATACACAATGTATACACTGTATGTGAGTGCAGCTCAGCTATCTTCTTCTAAAACCTCAGGGCTCAGGCAGCAACCGTTTAACCAAAGAGTTAAAGGCTTGAGAATACCCCTCTTAACATCACGGACTGTTGCACTGTGCTTGCAGAGTCAAAAATAAATCCAAGTCTGTGTTAGCAAATCCTGTGCTACACCTACATTCTAAATTGCGAAGCCTGTTTTTAAAGGCTTACAGGGATATGTTTCGACCATATACAAGCGACGTGTCAGTCGAGTGAGCCTGCTGCAAGTGGGCAGCAAGCCAGCACTTGACTGTAGCCCGCAGCTATAAGAATCAGAGCTGTTTTCTTACCAGTGACACACACTCACCTAGCTGGAAGGGTGGGCCGGGAGAGCAGGCTTTTGTTTTGCTGTTGCCTGAAGGAAGACATGATCATTCACTCCTCTGTAGCGAGTCTGTTGTTTCCTTAGAGTGTTGAGGAGTGTGTGGGATTGTGTTTATCATGCTTTCGGGGACAGAAGATAGGAAGTCTCTGTGAAGGCCTGGTGTTTTGGTGTCTTTGTCTGGTTGGTTTTGGTTTTGTCTGGTTTTGTCTGGATTACTTACCTCAGTGGGGTTTGTGACGCGCATGTCAGGTGTTTGTGTGTGTTTTATTGTATGTTGTAAGAGAGATGTGTGACAGGGTGGAATGTGGAGTAATGGAAGAGGTGGATAGGAGCTGAGGAATGCTCCAGTAAGTGGACCTCTGGCAAGCAGGCGCAAGGCAATGTGCCTAGACTTGTGGAGGCAATTATGCGCAAACTCACTCATGTACATGTTCACATGTGCAAAAAGTTACAAAAAATCTTCAGTTAAGTTTCTTTTTCTTTTATTCATATCTTCATTCCTTCACACACATACACACTAGGGCCGCACAATATGGATAGGATATTAGTATTGTGATTACACTTCTACATGTTGCAGTTGTGATATGAATAGGCCAGTTTAATCACTTATATAAAATGTAAAAAGCTTAAAGTATGTAAATATTCACTGCTTTGTCCACACAGTCCATGGAAGCTAAGCTGCAAAAACAGCCTGATTTCAAATCAGTTTTTGTGATGTCACAAAACCCACATATTTCCTTGGGACTCCTTATTTAGCCTACAGCAGTTTAACCCTGCCTTTTCATCCTGAAATTTTAAGGTGTGTTTCAGCTCGCTCCTTTGAAAGAGCTGCAGTACAGGACAGCCAATCAGAAAAGAGATAATTACATTTTTTAAATAATTTGACTTCTGGTGGATTGCTTTGACTTTTGGTGGATTGCTTTGACTTTTGGTGGATTGCTTTGATATATCACAACACCCAATAAAGTTCACATAAAGCTGTGAAATGGTCACTCTGTCAGAAACACCGATCGGTGTTATTTGCATATTGCAGTGGTATCGCAATGAAGATGAACAGATCATATATTGCGCAACCTTAATATGCACACACACACACACACACACACACAGACACACATTTACACACTAACAATTAATTCCGTGCCTCCTACCCCTTTTCTTTTTTCACTTTTCTCTTTTCTCTCGTGGCCTGTTGTTAATGCTCAAGTTTGGTCTTGCCTGTAGCAAACATAGCCCATATATTCTTGAAACTAGAGCAGGCTGCTATTGTTCTTTGCTTTAAGTAGCTCAAGCCATCTGAGGCACTTTGCCTTTTCATTTTTGATAGTAAAAGGTCTTGTCGCTCTGTAAATATTCTATGCTCTATTTCCAGTGTGAAGCCTCCATGCGAAGTACTTTAAGCATGTCTTTTATCTAGTGTATCCAGTTCAAACTTGTCTAATGTTAGAAACTACAGTATAGCATTTTGGCATGTGATTTGGGTTTGTAATAACATTCTTCTCAAAGATCAAACTCTTACATCCACACAGCAAGACCAAGCTGAATGTTTTCATCCTTTTTTTCTAGAAATCTAAGAGCTGATGTTATGATGCATATGTGAACATTAAGTAATGTTTAATGTCTGTTGCTCACCCTTTTAATCGGCCTGTGAAAACTCGCTGTTTTAATTTACTCTCTCTACTGATGCTCTCTCTGTATTGAGGATGGAGAAGTTCTACCACCCAGAATAAGTAAATGCTTGCAAAACTCTTCCAAAGCATCCATTGTTTCTCTCTTTTGGGTAGTTAATAATACGGATATGCATGCTGGGGCACTAATATCACGTGTAGCAGTGGTCGAAAATCTTTTTCCAACAAGAGGATGTATCGCCAGGAAAATCATGGAGATGTGTATCCGGCTGGGACAAAAATGATCTGACCAGGAGTTAGTGGGCAATAGTAGATCATTTTCTCAGAGGGAGAGGGAGAAAAACACTGACATGGCAAATCCCGATGGAAGAAAGATCCAGAGTAGCACCTTTAAAAGGAGAAATTACCCCATGAACCCCATTGAAACGCAGTTCTGTCCAAATTGGGCTTATGTCACAGTTGTACACTTATGCCCTTAAAAATAAAAAGGAGGAGGCGGAAAGGGGTCTTTGGAGCCACTAGTTAGTTACTTTTAAGAACCGTTCAACAAATGGTTCTTTACACTGAGATAGAGAACCATTTTAAAGTTCAAAGAACCTCCATTTAAAATAAAGACCTACAACTCAAGAACCTTCCTTCATTTTTAAATGCTTGACCTTGCTGTTGGTCGTTCAGTGAAGCCGGATCTTTTTGATCTAGGCATATGAGCTGTCAGGTGTGTGCTTTGTTCGTGCGTCATGCGGCACACTCACTAGAGCCGATAAAGGCGAAAACACCCATCTGCGTCTGACTCAGACCCATCTCCCAGCTCGCTGAGTGTTCCAGAGCATGACAACCGTCCGTCCAGTCTGATATCACTGTCTGATAACAGCACATGTGTGCCTGTCAAACCTCACTCTAATCACGGTCTTCTTGTTGCCCCTCCTAACTCCTACTCACCAACCCTGCAGATCCTCTCAAATCACAGAACAACAGCCAGAAAAGCACGGCAGAGAATCTAAACACTAACAGCAGTTGCACACTGTTAAGGTTATTACTGCTTTCCCAGCCTCGCAACGTAACTCTCAGCTCCCTGTTGTGGCTACACAGCTCAGAGGACAAAACTTTCCTCTCAACCTTCTGTACTTGACACGTCAGGCTCAGGTGCTTATGGGAAACAATAACAGTGGAGTTTTGTGTGTTGTGTCCACCTGCTTTGAGGATTTAGTTGGCAGAGGTGGTGTTTGCTCACATGACTGAGAGGAGTGGCTGAGGGGAATAAAAGACAGCAGCCAGTCCATGTCAAACCACTACTGTGCAGCATAGTGAGGGGTATCCTTACCAATTAAATGAATACATTATTCAATTACTAGTTATTTTGATGCTTATTCCATGCTTTATAATAAGGCCAGATAATAAGAATAGACAAAACGTTTACGCATGAGAGCTAATCTGACAGGTCAGTCTTAGCCATTTGTTCAGAGATCCCTTTTGCTGAATAAAATCTGTTTGGCCCAAGACAGATATGCTGAAAAATCAGATATGCCTATCTGAACAAGGCCTAACAAACCAGGCACACCCTTTCAAAGACTGATGCTTTACTGGAAAATGATTTTTAGGCATTTAGTTGGTTGTTTATTTAACCGAGTAATGTAGTGAAATTGAATAATTGTGACAGCCTCAATACCATCTTATCTGAGGTAACTTACTGATGTTAAGTCAAAGTGTTGTGAGAGCAGGGTGCACCCTTCTGCCCTTCGCTTGCCCTTGGGGCTTTAAACACTCACACATGCAAGCACGGAAACACCACACACACACACACAACACATGCTTTGCTGACTTTACTAATGTTTGTTCCATTTAAAGGCAGAAGACAAAAGCTGCTATACCCCCCCCCTTCAAACACACACACACACACACTGCTCTTTTGCTCTGTGCCTTCCCGTTCATTGACCTGTCTGCACTGAGCGCGGTCCACCAGCTGCCACATTATTTCCTGTTCAGTGGCCATGTCTGAATGAAAAGCACAACCCTTTCCTTCCCTCCTTCCACAACTCTGCATCCCTCTTTTCCTTCTCTCTCTCTTGCTCTTTCTGTACACTCTGTCTCTGCTCTATCCTGTTGAAGATTTTCTTTCTCTCCATTCATTTCTTGTCTCTATCTGTTTCTCTGTCTGTTTCACCTAAACACACCACCCCCTTCGCCATTGTTAACTTCTTGCCCCTCATCTGCTCATGACGCTTTTAAATGCAAATGGATGAACTTTTAGTCCCTTGATGATGAATTTCCTTGACTTTTCCTCTCTCTTGCTCCTCCTCCTCTTTATTCTCTCCCTTTTCTCTTTTCTCCTGAGTATAATGAAGTGTGATGTTAAGTCTTTGTCTACCATCGACACAGGGGACTGAGCTTCCCAGGCCATTTTCATGGTTATGAAGCTGGGTTGTCATAACCGGTTTGAAGCCAGGTTGTTTTTCCTTCACCTCAGTCATAGCTGATGAGCCAAGACATAATTGGTGTCTGAAGTTTGCTTATTTAGCTTTGCACTCGAGCTACAAAACTAATATAGTCAAGTCAAGTAGTTTTACTGTTATTTCAGCCACATACGCAGTGCACAGTGAAATGAAACAATGTTCATCCAGGCCATGGCACAACACAAGAACAAACACAGAACACCACAAGACTACAGAAGTGCAGACAGGACAAAATACACAGAGTATGAAGAGAGCTAGAGAGAGAATTCTGGAAAACAACAAGAGCAACAAAACAACCGGGCAAGTCAACATTTAGTGCTGTTGAAGTTTGAATGAATGCATGAATACTGCATTCTTGCAACGGTAGAGTCATTAGGTGTAAAAAAAAAAAAGCAGAACAGGGACAGATAGCAATAATTAACAACTGTGTAAATAATAGCTGCTGAAATTGTGTGTGATTGGTGTGTGGAGTCATCCACAACGCTGGTGGCTTTGCAGATACAGAATGTAGTATAAATGTGACAAGAGAGCAAGAGAGACCAAAGATCTTCTCAGCTGTCATCGCAGTCCTCGGTAGGGTCTTGCGATCCATAATGGGACAATCACAGTACCAAACCGTGATGCAGCTACAGAGAATGCTCTCTATAGTTCCTCTGTAGTGCAGGGCTAGGATCGGGGTGGTTGGAAGGAAGAAGGAAGATAGTAAAGGAAGGTAACACTTCACCAATTAGGACGGAGCGAAGTGCATGTCGGAATTAGACTAATTTTTGTGTTTTTTAACACTGGACAAAATTCAGGCTGGGGGTGCTATCACTTGTAGCTCTGTGGTGTACAGTCTTTGCAAAAGAACCCTTGTTTGGTTGCGGAATAAATTTCTCAGCAGATGACTGTTTCAAGAACTGTTTGTAAATGAGTTCAGCGTGAAGAACCATTTCTTAAGTTCATAGAGCCGCCACATTTATTTATATCGATAGCAGTACAGTCCTATGCAAAAGTTAGAGCATAAATTACCTGTTTGGTTAATTGTCTAATGACTGTAAGCACATATCTTCTGCAGAGAAGAAACTTCTGCTGAAATGTTGAGTTTGACAAAAAACCCAAAAGAAATCATTTGACCAGGAATGTTTGCACATGACATTTTGTCATACAGTATCAGAAGGTGCTCGATTCACTTATACGGTTTATTCATTACGTATTTTGTAGCCTAACATTGTCTTTCTAGGCAATCAGTGACTCAGTGTGTACTCGTGTTGTTGCATATACCGTCTGTTCTGAACAAGTGAGATTACACTCAGAGTCATTGTGTCATTGACTCATCCTCGATCAGAAACGCACGTGAATCATTCCTCAAGCACTTCCTGTTCGCACAGAGAGGGAGGGAGAGAGTGCAAGAGAAACAGTAAGGGAATTGTGGAGGAGTGTGAGAGAAAGAAAGGCTTGGCATACTTTTAAAATGAAGGCAAAGTTCAACCCCTTGTGATGTCATCCAGTCTCTAGAGGGTCCCTCTTACTGGCAGGATGAATTTCTGCCAAAAATATGTCTGTATAACAAGATGGGTGGATGCGGAGAAGACAATGAAGACAGAAAAAGATAGACTAAGGGACAACAAGACTGAGGGGAAAGAGGGAGAAAATTGTCACAGGAAGTGTTTTCAGATTGCAGAAGCTGCCCATGGGGTCTAAATAATTCCGGTTTAAATATGCTGGAGCTGCAGGGTTTCAGTAGACATTTCTCAGGAGTGCATCAGTAGCTTTTTTATTTTTTTGCTAGAGTCTCAGCAAGTGCACCACTATTTTTGTGTGTTTTTTTTTCTCAGTAACGGGTCGTGCAGTCTAAAACTGGCTCTAAAACAGCACCTGAAATTCCTATGCAAAAGCTCTCAGAGAGGCTTAAGCTGTCTCCATGGAGAAAACCTAGAGTCAATGAGTTCTTTCAGCTAGCCTTGAGAGCTTCTCATTATTTTGGCATTTGTGTGTGTGTGTGTGTGTGTGTGTGCAACCGGCATGTATGGTGACATCTCAGCCAGCTGCTAGCCGGCAGTAAGCCACTCTGGTTTATTGTGTGGGTCTCCAGGCTCAGCCTAAAGGAGATACTACAGCGACTGTCCCCAAGATCAGCAGCACAAGCAGGGCATTCATCAGGGAGACACAGCCTTAGTACGTCTCTGCTCACTCCTCCAGTACACAGACCTAGCATTCATCATTGCCCTGCCAGTCTCAGCACAGGTCTTTACACACACACAGACACACACACACGGATTGTGAGAAGCCTCACACTTAGTTATGGAGATTACATTCACTAGCTAATGACTCCCATACTGCCAATCACTGTGGTGGCACAGAGAATACACATACATACATACATACATATACAAATACACTAATCAGCCATTACATTAAGACAGCCTGCCTAATATTGTGGAGACTCCCCTCTTGCCACTAAAATAGCACTGACCTGTCAAGACAAGACCTCCGAGGATGTGGTATCTGGCACCAAGATATTTGCAGCAGATGCTTTCAGTCCTGTAAGTTGTGAGGTCTGGCCTCCAAGGATCGGGTTAGTTTGTCCAGCACATCCCTCAGATGCTTGACTGGATTGAGATCTGGAAAATCTGGAGGGCAGATTCTGTGTTCTGATATCTTTCAATCAGAATCAGCATTTACTTTTTACTTTTGACCCTTGTCAAAGGCGCTCAGACTCCTGCCCATTTTTCCTACTTCCAGCACATTAACTTCAAGACCTGACTGTTCACTTGCTAAATAACATCCCATCCCTTGACAGGTGCCATTGTGATGAGATAACAAACGTTTTTCAATTCACCTCTCAGTGAGTTTAATGTTGTGGTTGGTCTGTCTGTGTGAAGCCAGGCTATGGCTGTATGTAAGGACTAAGTGAATGGGATGAAAGGGAGAGAGAGAGAGATTTGCTGGTGATAGATTGTGCTCCAATGACTGTAAGCAGCTACTGCATAACTCCATCTTCCTCCTTTTACTCTGATAGGATTCACTCGAATGCCAGGTTTTCATATTTGACAGTAATTACCGTGAAAGATTATGTCCATGTTCATTTTGTTTTGATGTAGGCTTGTTTTTGGCCCACTATTTGAGCGTATCACAGTACACACAGCATGGTAAACTCATGGTACAGAGTCAACAGCATGGTACAGAGTCACAGCATGGTAAAATCATGGTAGAGAGTCAACAGTATGGACAAAACAGTATCACTCCCACCATTAGCTGACAGCACCCTCGACAGCCTGGCTTTGGCTGAGTAGGGTCTGCTCACATATTCTCAATCTCACAAATGAGGCAAACCCTCCTACTATCCTTTGTGTTTCCATAACAGTAGGTCTATACTCTGAGCCGAGCAATAGAGGACCAGGTGATTAATTTGCCAGCAGAACCTCTTTACAATTAGCCAATCCTACTCTGTTCATTTGGCCATGAAGACTGTGACAGAGAGCCATTGGCTATCTGGGGCGTTATTAAGTGGGTGCATTGAGATGGGCTCGGCACGTGCCAGGCTCTGCCATTCCCTATTGCCGGAGAATTGTGGAGGGGCTACTAAAGGGGGCCTAAGAATAAATATTTGTTTAGTGCTAAAGGCTGGCAGCACTTGGGGGTGGCCCTTTTAGCACAGGGACAGATGGAGTCCTTGTGTGAGGCGAGAACTACCAGATCATTTTCTGTGAATGTTGCACTTTGGCTTTAAACAAATACATGCCTGACTTTTCTGTTGCCTTGAAGAAAAAACTTCAGATATTAGAACTGTGTCATTAGTAATTTGATGCATCAGCAAGTCACAAATTTCAACATTGAAAAAAAAAAGCCCTTTGAAACAAAATTAAATACACAACTTCATGGTTAAGCCTTACTCTGTTGTGGAGTACAGGTAATTAAACCAATATGTCAATATGATGTTTACATTTAAAAATAAATCACTTTCTTTCTTGCCCTTGAGCATTTTTAGTGGTTTTGTTCATGTGTCAACCCCCAGATAAACATTGTCGTTCTCTGTCTTCTCTCTATTTCAGAATGTGTTGGCCAAGGCCCTGTATGACAATGTGGCCGAGTCTCCAGACGAGCTGTCCTTCAGAAAGGGCGACATCATGACAGTTCTGGAGAGAGACACACAGGGTCTGGATGGCTGGTGGCTCTGCTCGTTGCATGGTCGGCAGGGCATTGTGCCAGGAAATCGTCTCAAGATCCTGGTGGGCATGTATGACAAACAGCAGCAGCAATCTCCTTCCCCCCAGACTAGCTTGCCCACCAGCGCATACACCAAACCCTCACCCGCCACCCAGTACACAGCCATGCACCCTGCATACACCTGCACCAGCCCCCCAACCCCCGGCAACCCAGACACGGTCTACATGTTGCCTCCCAGCCATGGTAAAACCAACAACGCTAGCCTATATCAGGTGCCGACCGGCCCTCAGACCCCTCAGACCCAGCCCAAAGCCCCTGCCCTCACACAGAAACAAGGCCACAGCAAGTACCACTTGGCCGGGCAAGAGATATATCAAGTGCCCCCCTCCATGGGTGCTCCAGGACAGGAAGTGTACCAGGTACCCCCTGCTGCTGGAGGTCCAAGTCCTGGGCAAGACGTGTACCAGGTGCCTCCTTCTCTGAACCAGAAACAAGAGATTTACCAAATACCCCCTTCCATGGACAAGAGGAACTGGGACTCTCCCAAGACCTTGGGGAAGGTAAGGACAACATACACACACACTCGTTCACTAACACACAGAATGTAGTTGTACAGCCCCTAAAAATGTATGTACGTTTAATCCTGAGAACAATTAATCACAACAAAAGCATTAATTTATGTTAATCATTTCTTGCTCATTGTTCATTGAAACAAAATGCTGAGACCATATATGTGTGTTTAGAAGCAGGTAGCGGAATGTTTGGTTAGCATTTGAATTTGATGAAAACCTTCAGGATTAATAGAACTCGGGATATCTTTAATAAATCTGAGTGACACCTCTAGGCATGGCACTTAAAGAATCGGTCCCATCCACTGTAAATCAAAATATGACTGATTCCTCGGTTATTCCCCTGAAGGTTCCACTCTGTGATGATGAGATACACTATAGATACACTATATGGCCTATATCAGCTTATTGGACATCCCAAAACCTTGGGCGTTAATGTAGAGTCCACCGTCCGTTACAGCTATAATAGCCTCCACTCTTCTGAGAAAGCTTTGCACAAGATTCTGTAGTGTGTCTGTGGAAATTTTGCCCATTCAGTCAAAAGAGTACTGAGAGGTCAGGCACTGATGTTGGAAAAGACGGCCTGGGCCATGTTTGATGTTCCAGTTTTCATCCCAAAGACGTTCAGATGCAAGCCACTGGCGTTCCTCTAGACCAAACATTGAGTAAAGTCTTTAAGGACATTGTTCTGTACACAGGGGCACAGTCATGCTGGAAGAGGAAAGAGCCTTCCCCATAGTGTTGCCACAAAGTTGGATGCATATAATTGTAAAAAATGTATTTGTCGCAACCAAACCAAAACTGAAGGGCTGAGCCCAAACCCTGAAAACAGCCCAAGCTCCTTATGCCTCCTCCACCATACTTTACTGTTGGCTGTATGCATTTCTTTAGGTAGTTCTCTCCTGACCTCTTGTCACACACCAGACTTCTAGATAGTGAAGTGAGATCCTCTACACCACTACTCTACTCTACACTTTATAGTGCTTTATAGTACTGGATTGTCCATAGTGATCTTAGCCTTATGTGCAGTTGCCGGGCCATGGTAGCTCCTTATGCACAGTTTTTGTGCTGATGTTTCTTCCAAAGGCCGTTTGAAATTCTGTATTGAGTGAAGTAACAGGGGATATGCATTTTAGTCTTCATCTCTCGGAGGCCCTGTTCTCTGAATCTGGCTGGTCCACAGCTTTGTGGCTAAACTGTTGTTACTTCTAGACGCATATAGCATCTACAGTTGGCTTTAGTAGATCTAACAAGGTGAAAATTGTACATACCGACTTGTGAGAAAGGTGGCTTCTGATGACTGTGTTATTTTAGTCTGTCTCTTCAGAACTATCAGTTGGCACTATTTGCCTGTGAAGACTGCATTGTTGATTTTATATACCTTTTAACAATAGGTGTGGCTTACACACCTAACATCAATAATTAGGATTGGTGTCCATATACTTCTGGCCATGTAGAGTACATTTAGATAGGAAAGCAAAATTCCAGTGAATTCAAAACTCACCACATTTTCAAAAAGTTTTCTGTGTCTGTTTAATAGCGGGAAATCTGCATTAGTTCATTGTTTACCTTTTGAAGCCAGTTACTAAATAAAATAATTGTTAAATTAAGTGAACAATTGTCTAATTAGCCATTAGTGGTCCACAGAGTGCTTCAGTATTTTGAGAATGTGTGTGAAATTGCTCAGACTTACACAGCATCTAAAAGGATGGTGAATTTTAACATAAATATCTGGGAATCAGCAGGCCAAAAACCAAAGAGGAAACCGAAGAAAGTTCCAGAAATATTATTTGTATATCTTCCTTCTATTTAACAGATTCATACCCCAGATAAAATGTGTTATTGCGTTCTTCTTACATCCTTTCCTGTACTCACTCTTTTATTTTTTTAAAAAGACAGAAATAAACAGTTCTCCCGTGGTGCTGGAGGCGGTGCTGATGAAAGGAGAGATAACCAGGAAGCCAGGAAGAAAGTGGCTTGAAAGAGACTGAAAGAAACAAAGAGAGAAAGGTAGAAAGAGTGCTGGATAGGAGGAGTGAAAGGAAGGGTGTGAGAACACATAATACAGTAATAAATAATGCAGAAGTGTAAAGTAGTTGTGACTGTGAGGATTGCAGAGCATGGGCGGTGGGGGCAGGGGGTTGGCATGGTGAGTGAGGGGTTTGCAGTGGGACCCGGCTGCTCCTTTGGGGCTGTGCTGCAGTCAGGGACGCTGAGCCATATGCCAGGGGAGCATCACCGGGAGTGAGGGAAGTGAAGTGAAATGATCAAGGGAGGAGAGGAGAAGAGAGGCGCAGCTGCGTCCCCGCAAACTCATGCCACTTGAACCATCTTAACCCCACCTGCCAGGACTAAAACCAAGCCACTTGGTCAGATATGTATCAAAAGATTGTCCCTCCGCTTCAGTGGAGAAATGTGATTTCAAATACATTGCCATTTCAAACATATTCTTTATGATTTTGGCATCTTACCCAGAGAATTGTCCTTGGATTAACCTCTTCATGCTGTACTCTTCTTATTTACTACTCCAGTTTCAAAATTTAATATGAAAGAAAATCATCTAACAAAGTGATAGATTCTTATCATGAACCATCATAATAATCATGCAGCCAAATGCATTCGAATGTACTTCACTCATCATTCACTTTTTAGAGTTACTCAGATGTTTCCAGCATGTAAAAAGCTGTTAATTTGGGTTCAATTTGGTTCAGGTTTTGCTTAACATTTAGGTAAATTTTAAACTTAGCTGATGGCAAATTACTTTGTCATTTAAAGCATTGAAGGTCATTTTCATATGAAAGGGGCAGGAGGCTTTAGGGCCCATAAGATCATAGGTACTCGACTGAATTGAACTGATTAACGTTCTGAAAAACTGACCAGATATCATTTTAAAATATATGGTTGTGTGCCCAGTGTGGATATTCTCTGATCTTAGGTGGATATATTTTCTGGTCACGTATTACACCTGCTACAGTATTAGAAAGGATTTTCTTTGAAACTTTCTCAGTGACAGTATAAATTAGCCCATGACCAAACCTAGAGGAGCCTCGTTCAAGGCAGGGAACTTCTCAACTTTTTCCAAATGAGCAATTGATTGGAAAAACGAAGAAAGATACACATGCACATATCAGTGCATGGGGGCTGTGGACGGCCCAGTGTTGAACAGACAGTGTGATAGGAGCTGAGCTGTGTCTCATTGATCAGTAGTCAAGGCCAGGGTTGGGACTGGGTGGCGGAGGGGAGGGCGGATCAATGCTAGTGGTCCTCAGGGCTCTAGCGTCATGCTGCAGCTCACTGCTCAATGATAACGCAATATCTGCGTCTTTGTCCAGCTCACACCCTTCTCTACTGCTCCAAGAGGCTTCCAGAATGTTCTGCTCGCTTCCCAGCCATGTTCTTATAAACCCACCATTTTACACATTAAACCTTTCATTTTGCAGTTTGTGTTCTACGCCCTATACAATAGGCTTTTTCTATTCTAGTACATTACCTGGGTATTAATAGCACACTACATTCTACTGCTCATGTACTAGAAGTGGCTTGCACTTATAGTAAAGTGTGGCATAGCAATTGTTTCAATTCGTCTGTGTCTTCAAAGCACAAGAACTTATTTTTTGTGGCATTTAGAAAAAAATGCTGCAGCCAGACTGGAGGATGGTTTGATGTATGTTTATTCTGTGAAAGTCCTCTAATGTTGTCCTTCTGTGGAGACACTCCACGCCCCACCATCACCCCTGCCACTTCCTCATTACAAGATAAGGAGTTCATGCTGAGAGAGCGGATGATGGACACAGACACACATACACATACACCCTGAGGAAGGGAGAGACTGAAGGATCAAGCCAAATGCCTTGGTATTTCAGTCCTTGATGAAAACGTGAATCTGCATGCGGCTTATTTAATCCTTAAAGTACTTGACAGTGTGTGTGTGTGTGTGTGTGTGTGTGTGTGTGTGTGTGTGTGTGTGGTGCGGGGTGGGGGGTGGGG
>JBBPCX010113030.1:0-21021 GCA_037974365.1 Hydrocynus forskahlii
GAGTGTATCAGTAAACTCTGATTTCAGTAAATATAACCGGTGTAAAACAGTCTAGAACCGGTGTTTGTTCTCCTACATGCTCGCTGTTTGCTGCTCTTTCTTTCGGCGCGGCCCCTCGGCCGCTCTCCGGAGCCCCCCCTCTGCAGGTTTCCCCTCCCACTTGTGGGCGGAGACTATCCTGAAAGTTCTTCCGGTTCAAAGATCTTGTGTTTTTCTCCATAAAATAAAACCCTGGTATCAGTTATACTTATTATTACATATTTTAAAAATTACAATAACTTTGATTCTACATGACATAGGAACACCAAACAAAGCTCAGCATGACGTCTGACACCTCAGGCATCAACCCAAACTGGGGGAACTTCCATATAAGGAGTTGTTTGGCCATTTGAGGATGACGAAACATTTGTTGCACTGACAGTACGGATCCGTGCAGTTCGTGTTCTAAGGATTAAGATTGTCTGTTTTAACTGAATATTGTCATGTGTATTGCGAAAAACCAGTTACAGTGCCATATTGCTCACTCCTATTGCTTAAGAAAAACTGATGATAAAATGAAAGAAAGAAAACTCTCTGGCCTACCTCTCTGGTCCACTGCGTAGTAGGACAGCTTGAAGCCCCTGCCTGAGGAATGGACGCTGGATCGGAAGCTGAGAGTGAGCTCAGTGGCGTCAGTGTAGAGAGACTGGTTAACCCTGGAATACAGCATGGAGTTCGCTTTGTGGTCTCCACAAAACCGCCAGTACACTAAAACAAAAGACACAGAGAAATGAAAATGGACAAAAAGTAAACCAGGACTAATTATGCTTTCTTAATAACGAAACATGATCACGATAATAAATATCAATACATTATTCAGTTCATATGGACATATTTGTTTCTCGGAAAGTACAGAGCCCCAAAATTTTCTGAGTAATTGGAAGAAGCAGTGTTTCACCCACTTGTTACCCGAGTTCATGCCACAATGAATAGAGGAAGAATTAATAAAGCCACATTTTTGTTACGTGAAAACAAAAACAGATTAAAGATATCAGTCATACGTGTTCCAAATTAATTAACACATGTCCAGATAAAAAAATCACACATAAACAAGGCCTTGTGTAAAAGTACACTGTACCACATAATGGAGTATTGTGGAACAAAATTCAATATTTTTCAAGTAAAATCTGATGAAGATACATGCAATACTGATTTGGGACCAGAACCACTTGAATTCGCATTACAGGGAAATGTAACATTTCTGTTGTGTTACAAATGTAGTAAACTTAATAAAATGGAGGCATTTTAGCCCAGTGTTGCCTAAAAGTGTGGACTTCTCGGGTAAAATAAATGTAATTAAATATCGCTTTCAATTATCCATCAATTTTTTTAAGCAACAGCCTGTCAATACCAAAATAATTGTTATCATAGTGCATCTCTAGCAGAACAAAAACAGGAGGCTAGATGTCCAGGACATAAAGGCTGGCTCTTCATGAACTCTCTAAGTGAGCATATGGCTCTTCTTAGCTCTCAACTACTGGTCCGTCGCTTCCAGTCCTGATAAAACTCAGTACACAGCGTGCTGACATCTGAACCCTCCCTTCCTCTAGGTCTTTCAGACAGGCCTGGAAAAAAAGGGTCTTCTTTGTGGTGAGCAGGAGCCCTGGGCGAGACAATAGGGCGGTACGAGGTGGGTGAGGGCTGACCATTCAAGTGTCAGCGATGGACCAAAGCTGAATGGTGTGAAGCAGCTCCTCCTGACAGGAGGGTAAGATGATATTCTCCCAGTCATTGCTGTGACAGGATGCCGCCTCCAGCTGGAGGTGACTCTACAAGCCTCTCTTCCTCAGCCTCTCTCGGTAAAGCTGCCTAAGAATCATTTTCCTGCACTTCTCATAACATGCTTTTTATTTTTTTGCCTGAAGTTGGTGAAGATACACAAAGCAAGCGATACACCAAGTAATTTCCTTCATAAGAAAAATCACACATGTGTTCCTGGAATGACAGTGTGCAGTGTTTCACCGGGAGTTTTCCAATATCCGTCAACACACCAACTTCATGTCATTCACGTTTGCTTCACTCTTATCAGTCTGTCGGCTCCGATTAGGAGGAACTCAGTTAGAAGGGGGGAGGGAGGGAGGGAGAAAGACATGGATGAGGAGAAAGAATCACTCTCAGCTTCAGGGAGCACCTAACAGATAAACTGCACTGAAACTTGAAAGGGGTTCCAAATTACAGTATTTGAATAATTAAATCACTAATTGATTTCTTGTTTTGCTGCATCAGAGAAGCAATAATGTATAAGCCAATAATTCAGTAACACACTGTTATGTTTAGACCAATAATTCCATAACACAATGTTATGTTTAGGCAGTAATACACTTATATGCAGGCAAACATTTCAGTAAAATGTGGTTATAATTTCACAGCATTGCGCAAAAGTTTGGATCATAATTACATACAGTACGGCAACTTCAATACAATTAGTTCTAATGGCACAATCTGATTGGTTAAGAAGGTAGCGTGATGTAGCAGTAAAATCGCAATACTGGTGTATTGCCCATATCTTGCAGCTCTAATGTGCATTATAAATAACCACTATGAAAGGGTTACACAAACTGAAGCAGATACCCAAATATTAAAATGAGTATGAGTGCACATTAGCATATTAAGCTACTTTTCATATTCTTTTCTCAAATGCATTACTGTTTTGCCAGCATTTTTTGTCAGTTCCAACACAGAAAATATCTGAAAAGTATCGCAATGCATAGTCAATGACTTATTGTAAAAAATATGTTTATATATCATTTGCTATACTGCTCAATCTTGTATGTGGTCAATGCATTCTGATGGTTAAGGCCTTAAAACTGAGATTAAGCCTTCAAAAGATTTACAAACACCACACACAGACAAATAAAATCAACATGACCTTTTTTTGTTTGATTACACAAAGTCACTTCCACCACACCCGGTGAAATCCTCATTCAAACCTTAAAATAGAAGCACAATGCCTTAACATGTGTTAATCCCATCCACACAGAAGTAAGTGGGGCCTCAACAATGGGACAGTTCACCTGACCGAGATCAGAATCAAAAACAGTGTGACAAATAGGTTAAAAAAAGAGAAGTGCAGAAAATAAGGAACTATTATCTTCCTAGTAAATGTCAAGTCAAAATATCGACAGAATATTTATCATAAAGAACATTACAGAGAAAATGACGGAGAAATGTACTATTTATTCCAAAGCACGCATTATCTGCATACCCGAGTATGACCTTAACATTCTGCTCTTCTGACCTTCTACCATTCAATGTGTACAGACATACATATACTTACATAGGTTTATATATATATAAAATTGTTAAAGAAGGCACTGTGATTGGGGTTCAAAAATCAACATAAGCTACTAATTATTGTCCAATTTTGTGAAATATCCTGCTCCATAACAGCTGAGAACGTACAATAGCATCTTTGGGTGAATGCTCCAGGAGTTACACTGAATTTCATGTTCCAACTGAAGTCACAATAAAAGATGCTTTTTTTTTCCCTCTATCAAACGTATGTTTTCTGAGACACAGTAACTGCAGTGCATCTTTTAAAAAACAAATCAAATAATTATTCATTACTGCTCACCATATTTGGTCCCTTGGATGTCTTTTAGGACCTTCAAATAGTCCATCTCACAGTCCTCTCCCTCGAGGGAAAGATCTTCAAACTTGATGACGATTCTGCGGCTGCTTGAGACGCGTATCTTCCACTCACACCACGTCTTGTTGGGGTAAACACCTGGATAGTTCTTAAAGGAGAGGACACCACTTTCTGCACCCAGGCTAGACTGATCGCAACCATCTTCTGCAGAGAACAAAGATGTGAGGTGTGACCCTTTATTAACCAATATTCGCTTCTTACATGGGACCGGCAAATTGTTTATTTATTGCTAGTTTGGTTGATCTTTCCAATTTTATTAAACATGCACCTCTTTTTAAATCAATTACAGGCAATTACCCCTGCACAACAGAACATTTCATTAAAAATTCTCCAAACTCATTTCAGTTTGCAAAACAAGTTTCTATTCCTTTAAGGACTGTGACTAAAACTGTGACTAGATGTTAGGAGACTCTGCTCTTCTGGCAAAACCAAGCTTGCCTGTGCAACGCACCACTATCTCACACAGTTAAATGCCTGTAGATGGAAGTTTAAAAAGACTTGATAAGAACCAGACTTGGGCTTTGAATTGAGAGTTTATTTACAATGGAAGGTTTTATTTTACCCAGGTACCATACTCGTCATAAAAACAGAATTCTAGAAAGCCTATGTTTGAGTACTAGTTAAATACTAACATCAGTACATATCAGTATTACAGTTGGCTTACTTCATTGCTTTAAATAAAATGTGATTTGACTGAAAAGGAACCAAATCTGTACTGGACATAATATTCATGATCCCCCTACTTTCAAAAGATTGGAACATTCTTTGCAGAAAGAAGAACCTGTTACTTACAGAAAGGAGGGCCTGTTTTATAACTGCAAGACTCACAGATCGGTGATTTTAAAGGTTGACAAGAGATTCCAACTTAACATAAATGTGCTAAGAGGAATCTCAGCTCTATTGCTGCATTTCAACATGAGCATGCCACGTCCGTACTGGACAAGTCACGACACACTGCAGGCAGATCTGACGCATACTGAAGCGTCTTTTAAAGGATCTGTCTATGAACTGCTCACTCGCTGAAATTATTAGCTCTTTCTGGATCATTCAGTGATTCTTTTTGTGTTCCATGGGCACCTTTAAACTAGTTTTATTTAAAACCAAGATAAAAGGAACTCTATTACAAAAACAGGTCAGCTTAGCAGAAGAATTATCTTTCATGAGGGTGAATCGGTACAGTATTTCCTCCAATAAGATTCATTCAAAAGGACAAATGACCAGAGGCGGACAAAGTATCTAACTTCATTACTTAAGTGAAAGTACAGATACCACTAGTCAAATGTTACTCCAACACAAGTGAAAGTCATACAGTCAAATTTCACTTAAATCAAAGTACTGAAGTACTTGCTTCCAAAAATACTTAAGTATTAAAAGTACATATTTCACTGCATTGATGATTTATTGCCTCCACACTTACAATACCTAATTGATCTAACTTGCTTGTAGAAGATGTAGCATAAGGAATAAGGTAGAATGTTAGACAGCGAGTCTTTATATGTTGTAATATAGTTTTTTAGGCAAACATGGTACATGCTTAAAATGATATGAATTTTTAACCTTTTCCTTAAATTTAAACACATCGACTCTAAATATGACCATGGATGCGGGCATGAAGGGTCGGCGTCTCCGTCCATTCTCCCCAGAGATGTTCACAAGTCATTTTTACCAAGTCCAAGTCAAGTCTCAAGTCTTTGTGCTCGAGTCCAAGTCTATAGCGTGCCGTTTGTAAAAACAGCTTAACAAATTTAGAGGTGTCATTTTTTCATAATTTAGCAGAGCTAAATGTGTTTAAAAAATTTAAATTATGCACTCTAAATCTAAATGTTGAACTTTTACAAACGGTGACTCTAAATGTGGGATTTTTGAGCTCTAAATGTTTAGAGCATATGCTAATTGGCCACGCCCCGTGATTACAATTGGCTGGTACTTAGCAGGGGGCTGGACTGCGTGCTGTGATCTCCCCTCACCAACATGGAGGATTTGCCTTAAATTATCTTAAATTTAAATGTTAAATATGAAAAATATATCTCGCACTCTAAATGGGAAACTTCACAGTTAGGTAGGGCTCGGTGACATCTTTCCAACTTTTCCATCTTTCCCTTCATTTAACATAATAGCCCCCCAGTGATCCGGAGTTATTAGCCGAAAACCGATCACCTCGGACAAAAGTAATGGGACACCGGAGCGAGGTGAACAGTTTTCGGATAATAACTCCAGATTATGGCAAACAAGGGATCATTGGAAAGAGTGCGAGATATAAATAAATAATGCAATGAAATGAACATTGTTTACGAGTTATGACTCATGAGTCACAACACCCAAGTCTGAGTCAAGTCACAAGTCTTTCTTTGTGCGACTTAAATGTGACACGAGTCCCCATCTCTGATTCTCCCGCCACTGATTGACCGTGTTTAAGAAATGCTGACGCTGCAGTGTTACAGCGTACAGACGTGACGTAGCACTACTGGTGATTTCTGATAGGCTGTCATCTGCTAAAAAAATCAATCACGTTTTAGAAAAGTGAGACAATAACACCCATTTTCAGAACTGAAGGTAACGAGTAACAAGAACCTTGATTGAAATGTAGTGAAGTGAAAAGTACGGTTTTATCTTTCAAATAAAGTGAAAGTTATAAGTTTCCAAAAAAAAAAAAAAAAAAAAAAGGACAGATGCTTAAAAACTGTACTTAAGTACAGTACTCAAGTAAATGTACTTTGTTACTGTCCACCTCTGCAAACGACACATCGATAGAAGCATGGGCTCAGAAATAAGGAGCACAGAGCCCAGGCACAATGGAGAGCAGTGGAATGCGATTACTCCTGGGTATTCGTCCAGGATGGCGGAGGAGGCAGGGGGTTTTAGATGGTCAGCTGCTGTGGGGGATAGCAGGACGAGCAGAGGATGTGAGACTCCCATGGGGGGAAGGGGGTACAGTGTGTGTGTCAGTCACATTTTACACCAGTGGCTCTAGTGAGGTCACCGTCTCCCACGCCAGGGCCACAGACACCTCCAGAGTGGATGTCAAGACACCAGGGACTCCAGGATGTCTGATTTTAAACTGTTTACGGCATCTTAATTAAAGTAGGGATTACAGCACTGAGAGAACTGAAGCAGGCGTGAATGAAAAACAAAACCCCAATTACAACAGACAGTTGGAAACCCAAATGTCAAACATGAACTCAAAACGTCAGAGTCAGTCAAGTAAATTTACATGCCCGACTGTCAGCTGGGCGCAGGAATAAAAAGGAACTTCCCCTAGAAAGGCTCTCATATATATGTTTAGAAATTCAACAGAAACTACACACACATATTTATACATGCACACATGTGTGTGTGTGTGTGTTTTATATGTGTACAGTAAACCCCCGCTAATTCGGCATTCACAGATTCAGTTATTCACTGATTTCTGTCTTAGAACCTAACTAATTATTGGTCACGGAAACTCCCACAAATTTGCAGAAACTGTAGATGTCCTCCGCATTTTTGGCTTTTTTCGTGGCTATTTATAATTTTTCATGCATTTTAGTGCTAGATTATTAAGAAGAATATAATTTACTAATTTCGTAACAAATATTAACGTAAATTCAGCTACATTTCTATATGAAATATAACTGTATACATTTTTTGGTACTGTCAAGAGAACACGAAGAAAGCGCGTCTTGGGATGGTGAAATATCGCTGTACTCAGAGGCGGGAGGTTTGAAAGTAGCCAGTCCAAGAGTGTTACTTATTTCTCCTTGCTGCTGATTGGCTGCTGCCCTGTGACGCATCTCTGACAGCTGCAGTCTAGCATTCAGCATCAGAACAGTTTCCCCTCTGGAGCATCTCAGGTGTTCTCATGTTTTTCGTTTAGTTCTTTTTAAAGCCCTGTGTTTTTATTAATGTAAATTAAATGAAATTATTACTGCATTTACCTGCTTATACCAAACAAAATGACAGCGCATACCAAAGAAAACACACGTGCATGAATTACAGTACAGTTTATACAGGTTCAGTGTAAACTGTACAGTACGGATATGGATTTACCTTTACATTTTTTTAGGGTAAAGTATTAAGCTGAGTTTAAAATGAAATTAACCACATCGTGGGTACTCTTGGAACATAACCCCTGTTAACGTCAAGGGTTTACTGTATACACTTATAAACACACATGTATAAATACATATACACATATACATACTTCTTAACATGGAAGTACAAGGCTTGTCTGAAAAGGTACTCTGGTTTATTTTCACATATTTTTGAAAATTACTTTTACATAAAATCCCCCAGTGATCAGCTGATACAGCATAATCAGTGTGTGTAAGTGTAAATTGAACTAAATTCTTTCTCTGCATTTAATCCATTCACCAAGTGAAGCAGCGGGCCGCCAGGAACACAGCGTCCAGGGAGCAGTGTGTGGGGAGAGTACCTTGCTCAAGGTCACCTCAGTGGTGCCACTGGCAGTTCTGGGGTTCAAACCCATGACCTTCCAACCATGGGGACAATTCCCTAACCACCAGGCCACCAGCTGCCCCTGTGAGCAACACAAGGGTTGAATTATTGTTGAATTTATTGTCCAGCTCTTTTAGTCCTACATCTGTAATATGATTTCAGTGGCTGCATGAATGAAAGCATCCATGAACTGATTTGAGGCAAAGAAAGTTTGTAACTAGAGCAGGTGGCTAAACAGCTAATCAAGCAGCTTCACTGTGCGAGTGAGCTTTAGGTGATTATTAGAAGATCTGGAGATCATCAGAAGAAGTATTATTCAATTCAGAGTGGCTGTGGTGTTGAATAGTGTTGGACTGTTACTTATTTTTCTTTTCATTTCAATAGTCAAGCCAAAATATACTGCTTTATTTTATTTTTAGCAACAGCATGTTTGGTTTTGTAGTAATCATGTGTGATTAATTGGCCTGAGACCTGCTAAGAGTCAATGCACATGCAGCTTTAAACATTTAAATAGACATTTTCCTCAATATGCAATTTGCTAAAATACATACCAACACTCTCAGGACTACAGGACACTTGGAGACATTTTATTTTTAAATTGTTTCTTGACAAAAATGAGTGTATACTTCATAGAATATTACTAGAATCTATCTTAACTTGTTCGCTTACTTGGTCGACATTTGTTCAGCGTTACAAATTCAGTATTGCTGAATCACCAGGTTGATGCATCATGAGTCCTCAATGCATTTATTACACCCTTAAACACAGAAAACTCCAGACCAGATATAAGACGACATTAAATTGTCTGGCTGTAAAAATAAGACTGGCCTTCACCCACAGAGGCCAGTGTTACGTCAGCGTCGGGGGCTAGTGGACACACAGCGTCCTTTGTGGTCCCGACTGAACTGGGCCCAGATGTGCCGGTGGGCTTGCGACAGAGGGCCCGACGGAAAAGTACAAACAGGAAAGACACACCTGTCGTCAGGTGGGCACGCGCGCTCACGTCATGCCTCAACCGCAAATATAAACACACACACCCAGACCACTGAACACGCCCCACTGCTCTGAGGCCATACGGGGAAAAAAGGTGAGTGTTTGGTGGCTGTGACTGGCCAATCAAAACAACTACAATTAGACATCAGGTAAAGACTGAGACACGTTTCAAAAATAATAACCCAACAGCTGGGAAAACTAAATATAGGAGTGCAGTCAAGATTCATTTTAAGGGTTAAATCAATTTTGTTTTATCTGATGGTTGGGCCTTAGTTTAAAAATACTACCAGGCAACAAAGACAAGACTATGACTGAGTCACTCTATGCAAAATCTTAAATGAAAGCACAGCTATGGTACTCAAGCTGGTTCACATTATTCTTTATGTAATTAAACCATGCTGGGAACAAAATGAGAGGATTCTGACCCTGCACTCTTAGTTAAAAATCCCAATTCTAACCATTTAAAGAGAAGACAGCATTTTAAAGCCGGACCACCTGGACGCCTTCCAGCCTTCCAGGGAGCAAAAAATGTGAATATTCAGAACAGAGACACATGTGAGGGCAATGTGACTGGTTCATATGGGCAAAATATTACATAAAACAACACAGTGACTGAACCAGCTTGGTCTCGTGAAGGTCTTGAATACATTTAGTCACCCCATAAAGTGAGAAACAATATTTTCTCTAGGGTGTGATTTCTTTTGGGAGTGGTATCATGAAAAGTCAGCCCTTCTCCAAAGCAACTGCAAAGCACATAGAATAGAGGCATGATTTAAGCAGTCTTAACTTCCGGTGCATCAGAAAGACCCAAACAGAGTGCAGAGTCATTCTAGAAAAACAAGTCAATTAACAGCAATGGTGGGATGGCAATGTTTAGCTCATGGCAGAATACATTTGTCAGTAAGTTTACAAGCAAAAAAAGGAAAATTAAACACCTAAAAAGCATCCAGATCAGGCAGTGAAGCAGGACAGGCTTTTGTCTAACAGGTTTACCAATAACCTGATGCCATTACAACTTCCCAGCTCCATAAATTATGTAATCAAACTCTTGTTGTCTTGACTAAAAGGTCGCACTCCTGAGTGGAGCTCTCATCACCATGATCCTCAAAAATGCTATCAGCTCCTCAGAGAATAACAGAAATAGTGATGGTACCAACTTCTGTAATCTCAGACAACTCTTTCTACATCTCCACTACGTTCTAATACCTCATGTTGTGTTCAAAAGATCCTCTATACTTGGGGTCCATTTGATTCCAGCAATTTAAATCTCCATAAAATGCTTGAAATTAAAATTGCTACCCAACTTTATGTGTCAGGTACTTTACATTTCTTTGCTGAATACCTAAATAGTGCTTTCAATAAACACACATGTGGTTCTGGTGGAAAATCTGTTTTCCCTCCCCCAACTAAGAGTGGTTCTCACACCCCTACATGTCTGAATATGTTAGAAATGATGATTTTTGAAGATTATAAAATTGCACATTACAGTGCCCTTAACATCATCCAAAACAACCAATGTGTGAAATGCTGATATTTCTTATGAGGCAAAAACAGCCTGGCCTCAAACTGATACATACAAAATATGCACAGGACCTCGAAAATATATGTTAATTTTGTGTTTACGGACTTTGTTCCCATGTGATTAGTAAAAGTCATTTAGCATAAGGCAAAGTGTCAGTTATTTATTTTGAGACATAAAACAATGACTGTATCAAACTGAGCCAAACAAAGAGGGTTAAAAGCGATTAAAACAGGTTGACAAATGAGATACATAAGAAAAAAAACTTTTTAACAACTGTAGATGCAGGTAAAGTGCAACTTTTTTCTGAAGGACTTTCCTACAGAGGTGATGTTGAGCCAGTGGTGAGTGTTTACCCAGTTTGTTCCAATTTAATTAGTAAAAGTCATGTAGAATAAAGCAAAAAAGGTGTCAATTATTTATTTAGAGATGGACATTGACTGGAGCCAAACTGCCTGCAAAGAACACGCGTGTGTACAAAATGGGTCCAAGACACTGAAAGCACATGTTAATTTCACGTTTACTCAGTTTGTCCCATTTAATTAGAAAAAGTCATTTAACATGAATCAAAAAAGGTGTCAGTTATTAATTTAGAGACATTAAATGTGTGAATGATATCAATTTGAACCAAATTTAGATGGCCAAGTTATAAAACCAGGGTAACAAATTAGATACAAAAGACAAAAAAACAACTTAAAAGTATTATAGATGCAGGTAAAGTGCAAAAAAACTCTGAAAGACTTTTCCATACAAGAGGCATGTAAGCAGGTTAACTACCACGGTAACCCCTAAGACAGCACTTTAAAGACACTTTCCTGAAGGACTTTCCTACATAGGTACTGTGGAGCCAGTGGCGAATGTTTACCCAGTTTGTTCCCATTTAGTTAAAAAAATTTAAATTGAAGCAAAAGGTATCAAAGGTAGAGACATTAAACATTGTCTGGGTCAAACTTAGACCAAAAAGAGGTTTAAAAGCCATAAAAGCAGGCTGACAAATGTGATAAGAAAACCCCTTTAAAACAACTGCCGATGCAGGTAAACTGCAAAAAACTAAGTTCTCTGAAATACTTTCCCATACAAGTGGCATGTAAGCAGGTTAACTACCACTGTAACCCTTAATACTGCACTTTAAAGAAACATTTCGGATGTTTTTATACGAGACATAACAAATATACGAATATGTTGCGTTTTAACCACACAAAAAGCCAAAGTTAACCTGTTATTTTGGTGGTTAGCTCTGAAAGTTAGCTTCAGTCACTCACCCGGTTTCTCAGGCTGGACGAGCTGGTAAAAAACTGCTGAAAACACGAAAACCAGCCCATAAAAGACGCTGTTCGCGGACATCTCAACTCGAAGCCACCGCAAAACGTAAATAAAGTACACAAAAGCATTTGATATGCTTCAAGGAAACATGTTTTTCTGGCTTTTTGAGGCAACAACGTTAAAACATGCTCAGAGCTTCCCAGCCGTCCAGGCGCGGGGCTCACTTTCCCTACCCGCTTTCAACACGGCCGCCTCTCACTATTTGATTGGTCAATAGTGACCAGCCTTCTGCTTTCTAATTGCATAGTGTCCCACATTCTGCACTCTGATTGGATAATATCCCTCCTTCTGCCCTCTGATTGGTAAATATCACATCACTTTTTCCCCACCTGTTTTCAACACAGCCCGCCTCTCGCTCCCTGAATGGCTAACAGTGTCCCGCCTCCTGCCCTCTGATTGGTTGGCACCCCACCTCCTACCCCCCCAGTTGGTGAGTGTCCCGCCTTGTGTTCTTTGATTGGTCACTATCCTACCTTCTGGGTTATAATCACAAAAATACATTAAACCATAATCTTAGAAGCAAACTGTCCGGTGGGATGTGCATGAAAATATCAAAAGTACTGCGAAGGCACAAACTGCAGCCTCTAAAAACATATCCAATTAAAAAAATAGTATTTTGAAAAGACAGAAATTGCCATGTGTTCAAAGGAGTAGTTCACAAATCTTTTGAGACACACGTAGATGTTTATTTTTGAGTTAAAAAGGCAGAAAGTTAATTGCAATTTGAAAATTGCTGTTAATGACCCAGGGTAATGGCACAGAATTCTTCTTTACAATAAAATGGTAGGGCAGCTCCACCAGAGGAGGTGGGGTCTGTGGGAACACAGGTGGGAAGTTCTCGCTCCATTAAGTTTCTTGCCTGAATGAACTTCTCAGAGATTTCAAGCCCACGTGCGCCACCCAGAGGCCACTCTGATGATCTGACCATGAATCAGAATCAGTTTCTACTGCACAGACACACAGGGACGCAGAGACGAGAAAAAACATAAAAAATAAAGTCTAAATAATAATCTTACGATTGGAGATGTCAAAGTAAAGTGGCCCCTTATAGTCACACCACAGCACACTAAGTGAAGCAGCAGGCAGCCAGAAACTCTGTACCTTGCTCAGGAGAACATCAGTGGTGCCTCCAGCAGTCCTGGGATTCAAACCCACAACCTTCGAATCACAGGGGCAACACCCTAGCCACCAGGCCACCAGCTGCTGCAAAACTACAGCTGTGACCTTGGGTTGCTGTGGCCACAACGCAGATTACTAACCATTATACGATCATGGCACGCCACAACTCACACCATCAGTTGTTTAGTTGGATTACATGTGTTGGGAGAAGGAAAGTTCTAAAATGTGAAGGCCTCCAGGACAAGGGCTGGGAAACACTGCTTTAAACTCTATAATGACATGATAAATATTGGTATTTTTTCAGGCCTAGTTTGCAAAAGAACTTTATCAAATACAATATATTCTGTAATGGAAGTGGACACTTATATGTGCTTGTTGAACATTTAGAGCATTTGGCAGAAACTTTAATTCAGAGTGACGTTCAAATTATGGGCCTAAAACAGAAGGATGTTTTTTTAAAGATTAAAAATTGCATATTAAAAGTGCACTCAATTGGATCCAGAACAAATGTGTGTAAAATGTTGATATTTTTTGTGCTTTATGCTGCTAAAAAACATCCTGGGCTCAAACTAACACTGATGTGTACAGAATGTGTACAATAGATTGCAAACATATCATGTTAATTTTGTGCTTGCCCAGTTTGTCCCCATTATAGTAGAAAAGGTGTCAACTGTTTATTTCTTTAGAGACATTAAATGTTGAATGGGGTCAAATTGACCCAAAATAAATAGAGGGTTAAAGGCCATACAAGCAGGCTGACAAATAAGAAAACCCCATTAAAGCCACTGTAGATGCAAGTAAAGTGGGGTTTCGATCCCCCATGTGTGGGAAACAGGGCAGCAGTGTTATTCTCTGCACTTCCCCAATCAAAACCAAGGGAATTCATTATTAATAGGGAATTTATAGGGAATCCCCCCTTTGCTGCTATATTGGTCTCCAATCTTTCACGAATGTTTTTTAGAACATGTTTGCAGAGATTGCTTCCATTCAGCCATGAAACTATTAGTCATGTATGGATACTGGACAAGGCCAGTGTTCAGATTCATCCCAAAGGTCAGCTTTTGTGCACAAAGCTATTGTTATGCTAAAAGAGGAAAGAGCTTTAACCCAACTGATCCCACCAAGTTGGAGGCATCCAATTCTCTGGAATGTCACTGTATGCTGTAGCATTAAGATTTCCCTTCATTGGAAACAAAGGCCATCATTCCTCCTCTACCAAACTTTCTGCTCTCTGTTTGTTCTTTCCTCCTCATGCAATCTGTGTTGGTGTAATTTGGACTGTTTCATGTTTTTGTCCTTGTACTGTCTGTTAAATGCTGTTTCTTGTTCTATTTCTATTTCAACTATTTGTAAAGTGAACTTGAGTTTGAGAAAGGTTCTATATATATATAAAGTATTATTATTATTATTATTATTATTATTATATATTTTTTAATAAAAACAACAACAACACTACTACTAATAATAAACAATATATTTGGCATTCTGCATTCGGTGCAGGAATTTTCCAAGTATCATCCATTACAACGAAGCGTCATACACCACTCCAGAGTATGTTTCCAGGGACCAACTGATTCAGGGACTAATTATGGTGCACTTTACATCATTCTGCATTGTTCATGGTGAGCTCTAGCAGTATTGGCTGTTCAGCTGCAGCAATAGAGATGGAAACCAACCCATTATGTCCATAATTAACCGTTCTTGTTGTGAGTGAAACAATTTTACAAGCAGTCATCACTTCAAGGCTTGTGTGGCCTACTGGGTCTGAGCTGTTGTTGCTCCCAGAGATTCAATGTATAGTATTGTATATTGATGATTTATATTTTTGTACCGATCACTTCATGAAAATTTTGCTAAACATTAGCCAGCTAACTGGTGGTAGCTAACTAGCTAGTAGCTGGTCGCATAGTTTTTAGGGAGTTGGCTCTGTAATCAGAAGGTTGTAGGTTTGAATCCCAGCACTGCTAGTGTCATCACTGAGGTTACCTTGGGCAACCTCCCTGGACGCCTCACTTGGTGAATGGGTTAAATGCAGAGAAAGACTTTCACACTGTTCACCCTGTGTGCTGTGGTGTGTTCATGTGTGACTACAGGGGGTCACTTATCTTATCTAATGCTACAGGTGATAGCATTTAAGATAGCACCGATTAATCCACCCAGTCTTCAATGAACAGTTATAACTTAATTGCAATATGCTTACTTAATACGTTTTTTTTGATGTATATCATATATATTAAATGCTTTAAAACTGAATGTGTTATACATTGGGACATACATGTATGGGACTGACAAATACAGTTAGTACAACAAATAATAAATACAGACAATGAACATAAAATATATGGACAAAAGTATTGGGATGCCTGAGCATTACAACAACAGGGACTTTAATGACACTGCATTCAAATCCATAGACTTGAATATGGAGTTGGTCCTCCTTTGCAGCTTTACTCATTTGGAGAACTTTATAGATTACAAATCTGCAGTCCATAGTCTATGATCCAAATGGAGCTTTACACAGATCAAATCCAACTCACACTGATATGAAAGTACCTGAATAAGCAACAGGCTGTAGACTCATAAAACACTTAATCTGTATAGGCCTCAATATGAGATGGACCAAGGAGGACTTTGTCCACAAAGAAATTGTTATTGCTCTTCTTCTTTTGATAACGCCAGAAATGAAATGATCTGGACTAATTACATAAATCAGATACCAGTCAGGAAATGTTTTTAAGGATCTGCACGACCTCAACTTCATTATAAGCATCAGAGCATCTTCGTTTTAGATCAGTGGTCAGTTTTATCCCTAAGGACACACAGCCACATCATCAGTCCAGTTAGTTGGTTTAATGCTGAAATCTGCAGGAAATGAGATCTCTGGGAGATCTCTAGGAACTGTTTTACTGCTGAGGTCTAATTGTCTTAAATGCTTAAGCCATGGCTCCCTCTAGAGGGTTAGGATCAAATGTACCTTAGAAGCCCACATGCTTTAATCGAGTGGCTCTCAATCCTAGGACAGAAGATCCAGATCCCTGCTCTTGCACATCACACAGCACTGGAGGGGCTTGTCACGGAGTGGATTAGGTGAAGTTTGGCCAAGGAAAAAGACTGTGATTAAAAACAACAGGAATGACAACTGGCGTGTCATTCTAAAATAATCTGGGAATGTTACCAATAGATAACAGTGATATGTGAAAATCTAAGTGATGGCACTTTTATGTGACAACAAATCATAATGAGGGCACATTCATTCTGTGTGAACCTGCACAATTCAAGAATTCAACACAGACCTTTTCAATGTTCATTGTACTGTATTGCACAAGATTTTATGGAATTCTATGTAATTTCTAATAATCATGATTATCTAATCATGATTCTAATCTGCTTCTCTGCCAATCGTACTGCAGCTATACAGGTTAATATTAAGCTTTTTCTGTGGTTACACAAGCTTTTGATCTTCAGATCACACTGACAAATACAGTTAGTACAACAAATAATAAATACAGACAATGAACATAAAATATATGGACAAATGTATTGGGATGCCTGAGCATTACAGCAACAGGGACTTTGCATTCAAATCCATAGACTTGAATATGGAGTTGGTCCTCCTTTGCAGCTTTAACAGCTTCCATTCTTCTTGGAAGGCTTTCCGCAAGAGTTCGGAGCACTTATAAGGTCAGACACTGATGTTGGATGAGAAGGGCTGGTTCACAATCTCTGTTCATCCTAAAGGTGTTAGACACACAAATATATGAAGACATAATTTATTTATGATTTATTTGTCTTGACGTTAAGATAAAGGAAGAGATGCATCCTTCAGACCTTTTGAAAAAACTGCTAGGATTTACTGAGAAGGATAAACCAAAAAACAAGAATGAGATCAAACTAAACAAGCCACATCCTGTGAGCCTCATAGAGCACATATGAATCAAACAATATCCAATTGCCACTGTAAGAATAGTGCACTTTATCTCTATAGTATGGTGTGGAAGATATGTAGATATTCTCTTATCAAATTTCCTGTGTATGTCAAACACCATCAGGAGTCCAGCAGCTTTTCTGATGAACTTCAGCAGGGCTTCACTTTATCTTCCACAGCTTTCCTATGAATGAACACAGGGCTTTCGAGATCTGGATCATCTGTATCTGTATGATCTCTGCCATGCTGCTTGTAAACACGTCCTGCTTTCATCCCAACTGTACCTAACACTCTTGGGGTGTTTTTCCTAGAGTGTCTCAGTTCCTCTTAATGATTCTTCCTTACACTCTTAAGGAGTTGTTTCATTTTGGTTATTTGGTTCTTGGTCCTTGTGCTGTCAGGGAGTTTTTACTTTGGAGTCTTACTTTTTCTCTGTGTTTCTTCCTTAGGTTCTAAAGGAATTGCTACTTTTAAAAGTGCCACCTCCAGTGTTGCACACATATTACCAGACAGTTGAGGAAATTTCAGGTCTCTCCGGTGACTCTCTACCTTACCTGCCTCTACCCCACTGTATCAAAACTGCCATCTGTTATTCATGTCTGTACACATCAACAGCAGCCAGCACACTGCACATTACAGTGCATGCTCTATTCTGTGAATGTTTGTTCACACCTGTTTGCGTATATTTTTCTGTAATTTTTATTACTTAGTTTTAGCCTTTAGTTTTCCTTTTCGTTTATTGTAACTATTTTGCACAGTCTCACATTTCAGGGGCTCGTTTTACTCCATGTTGTACTTGTATAACTGTGTACGTGACAAATAAAGAATCTCGAATTTCTACCATATTGGTGTCACTGCTGTGATACTGATCAACTGACCGATGATTTATGGGGTGGGGAATGGTTGATAAATTGTGTATAGTCTCTAATTGCAACTTGCAAGGTAACTCATAAAGTCCCTCCTGAGTTTATGATGCAAAAGCAACACACCCGCAGTGAAGTATGGCAGTGGAAGAATTATGATATGGGGCTGCTTCTCTGACAGTAGCACTGGGACATTATACGTCTCAGAAGGAAACATGAATTATAAGATAAGATATGACAAACCTTTATTAGTCTTACAAGTGGGACATTTGCTTAACATTCTACCTTATTCCTTATGCTATATCTTCTACAAGCAAGTTAGATGAATTAGGTATTGTAAGTGTGGAGGCAATAAATCATCAATGCAGTGAAATATGTACTTTTAATACCTACGTATTTTTGGAAGCAAGTACTTCAGTACTTTGACTTAAGTGAAATTTGACTGTATGACTTTCACTTGTGTTGGAGTAACATTTGACTAGTGGTATCTGTACTTTCACGTAAGTAATATATGTATGACAGCTTTGCACACTCTTGGCATTTTTTCACTCAGATTCATTAAGAATCGACCTGGAATGGTATTTAATTAACAGATGTTCTTCATCAAAAGGTCATTAGTCGAATTTCTTGCCTTCTTCATGTGTTTGGGATCATCAGTTGTGATGGTTGGTTGGTACACAGTTAGTGATCCTGTTCCACTATGGTTCTACTCTACATTATGGCAAGAACCACTTAACTAAGTAAAAAGAAACAACAGATCATCATTCTCTTATTACAAAACATATTCTGTTTTTTTAAACTCTTTTTTGTTTTACTGCATACTTCCATGTGATTCTTCATCATTTTGCTTGTTTTCAGTATTAATCTACAATGTAGAAAACAATAATAGCAAACAAAGAAAAACATTGAATGAGAAGGTGTGTCCAAACTTTTGACTGGTAGTGTGTATATATATATGGGTACACAATAGAGTGACAGCCGTTGATCAAAATAGTAGTAATGCACTAGAACAATTGCACATTATAAATTGCACATAAGAGAAACTACCATGGTGTATTGGATGTGTGTGTTTGTTTGTCTGTGCATGTCCTCTGCAAGAAGCAACAAACAAGGAGAAAGGAGGAGATTTTAATTGGCCAGGACACTGGCCAGGACACTTAATCTCAGGAGCTGTTTAAACAAGACAATGACTCCAAACAGCCAAAATACCTAACAATAGGAGTGACTTCTAAACAGCAGGAGGTGCTTGCACAGCCTAGTCCCACCACAAGAGGGACTCCAGAAACCGGGATGAAGAAGGGTTGCCAACCGGAACACACCAAAACCAACCACTGAGCTGTAGAGAGCTAGTTACTTGTCACTGTAGACTTTTCAAAACTATATCAGACAAAAGCTCCAAGTACTAAAAGAAACTGAATACATTTTTCATTTATTTCTTTTTTTTTCTTCTTTATAAACAAGTTGAAGACATTGGTGTATACATTTGTAAAGAATGTATGGACTGGAAATAAGTTAAATAATAAAAACAAAACTGTCGGAGTATCTGCTTCCCGCTGTACGCAGTGTCATGTTTGACACTTCTCAATCAAAAACCATCGATCGAGCCACATGTTTGGTGGATGTCTCATTCCTGAAAACACGCAATGGGGTGCTGTAGTCTATATAAAACGTGCATTTTCAAGTTCAGGGTCATAAATACATACCTCGAGGAGACGAAAACATGTAATTGTGCGTTTTCCAAGGTGGCATTAGAAGGGTAATCTGTAAGGATCGGCCCCTAAATCAATATCTCATTTTGAGTTCACATGTTAAAACTTCCTCCTTCAATGACAAGAACACTTCAGGCTTTTATTGCCTCGGTCTCAAGGCCCCTTTTGCTTTGTGATGTCAAGAAAAGCTAAAGCGCTTTGTGAACAACATTTTACACTGCTCATTGTGCTCAACTGAAGGGGATTTTGTAGGGCTTGGTAGCTACGTTTAGACGTGACCTCTCGAATGCCTTCCTGACCAAGAATTCAGTTCACAGCTGTCTTACAATAACCATTTTATGAGAAAATTTCTGTTGACTCTAATGATTCTGCAATGGAACGCCACTGTTAAACCATACCATAAGTACTTGATATTGTTGTCCAAGAGCGCTGCTGACACTGCCAGTTAAAATCCTTTATGCTGTAGAAATATTTTGGTCGTGCTTGATTTCAATGGACCTCTACAGATTATCGACAGATGCTTTAATTGTGAAACTAGGTGGTGAATATCAGTAGGGTTGGATTTAGATTCAGGATTAGATATAAAATTGCCGTTAAGATTTAATTTATGGTTAAGCTTAGGTTTAGGGTTACATTTATTAGAATCTTTTATATTCAACTTAGAGTTCATGTACATTTAACTGATATTAAGTAGGATGTTCCTTAAAGACAAAGTATTTTCCTCCAAACCATTTACAGTGGAACCTACTCTACACATAAGACTGGCTTTGGACACATTATGGGATACAAAATCTTTTACATTGTTAATAAATCTTACATTTTCAAAGAGCAGACAAAAATAATAGAATATTTGTAACTATTTCTAACAAAATCTTAGCATGTTTCTCACTGTATGGGTTTAGGTGTCACAGTTACACACCCGTCGAAAGTACCTGCTTGAAAGTACCTTGTATGAACGTTTTACTTCCAGTGGATCAAAATCGCATTACATTAACTCACACTTCCCTCTTGCACACCTGCAAAATCCTGATCCCATTTCAAAGACAGTACATTCGTAAAAGGATCTCAGACTGAAAATCTTCCTGCTCGGATCTTCTCCCCAGCTCAGCCCTCAGGTTTTCAGGATCCTCTCAGGATATCAACACTGTTCCTGCGGTATCTTATCTTCACAAGCAGAATTCTGTTTGCATTTATAATTTTTACGTTGCTTTAGCTCCACACGGCCTGTCTTGACTCTTTTATTTTATTTTATTAATTAAAGTTATTGAGTTATGAGAGAATTTGAACCATCCACTCAGAAAGTGACTGTTGTGTAACTCATTTCAGGTAAAAAATTTCACGTTTTGGGCCATGTTGTATGCTTGAGGGTACATTTACCTGGACCAGGCCCGGATTAAGGTGGGTCTGGGCCCCGGGGCAAGGAGATTGCAAGGGCCCCCCCTCCCCCC
>JBBPCX010113076.1:0-21011 GCA_037974365.1 Hydrocynus forskahlii
AACACAGGAGGGAAACCTAGAATTCGGGAGACAAGGACCGGGACAGACGCGACGGAGACGAGGTGGCCGTTACAATAATTATGTACAAACAACAGCATCTGTAGTTTTTACTGTCCTTTTTTCTGTGCATCCAAGAAATATTACATGTTAATTTAAATCCATTTATGTAATTTCACAGCGAATCATATAGTTATATAATGAACTGCATTCATTTACATTCTTGATTGACTTTTCTCTGTGTTTTGATGGCAAATAATGGCAAAAGTGTAAAGCAAACCCAACAATAGGTTTTTTGTCTAATTCCAATCGTTATTACATATCTCCTTGTTTTCCTACATGCACAGATCTAATATGGACTGACAGTTCAGAATCCTCACTTGCCATGAAAATTCTCTACTTATTTCAGTGAGGTGCTGGTGAGGAAATACTGAGTAAAAAATTACAGCGTGTTTTTGTTATTGTCAGCAATAGCTGTGACTTCTAAGGATTAGAGAACGTTCCAACACATAGATCTTAGTGCAGAGGGGCCTGGCTGGACAGATTTATCTGGCTGTGGGGTTCTACCTCTGTTTATTTATTACTGTACACTGCCTGGATTGGGACTGTGTCCCGCTTTTCATCACACAAGCCAAATTGCCCAGCTTCCCCAGTCCTTGCTATTCAGGGGTCAGTAGGGAAGGGCTTTATCAGTCCCGCCACGGAGAGAGGTGTTGCTCACTCAACCTCCTCCTCTTCCATCTCAACCATCTGTTCTTCTCTCTCTCCTTCATTGGCTCCATCTCAAACGTACAGACGCTGTCTCTGTTCCAGGTATACAAGCATTAATACAAGACCCATTTTGTTGAAAATCTACACATAGAAACTGAGCTGCCAAAATAGCCCATTTAGATTTCATGTTAGTGATGACACAACCATGAACACATACATGCGAACTCCTGTTCAGCCAACCACGATTTTGCCCCATCCATTCCGGCTGAAGTGATGTGGAGTGTTATTACTGGAAACAGTCTGTCGCTGTGTTTTCGGAAGATTGTGTTTTACTGCGATCCTGGAGGATTTCAGTTCCAATTTAAGAGTCTATTCTACATTTCAGCTTTTCATTTTTTAATAAAGCGCAGACGATCAGCACCAAGGTCTTTAACATGTATTACTCTTAAAGGCACAGTAACAAAAACAGACCTCAAATTTAAAGGGATAAAGAGAGCTTGCAAAATTTACTGTTACTGTTACTGTTTTTGGTACGTAAAACTGTACAGATGTTAATAAGCACAGGGAAAAATTTAATAAAAATGTAGAATGTGGCCCTTTTTGGGGCAGCTGGTGACCTAGTGGTTAGGGCATTGCCTCTGCAATCAGAAGGTTGTGTGTTTGAATCCCAAGGCTCCCCTTGTTGCTGGCAGCCCCCTGCTTCACTTGGTGAATAGGTTCAATGCAGAGGAAAAATTTCACATGGTATGTGATACACGTATGTATAATTAGCTTTTTTTTACCCAGTTTTCTGACAGTTCTGTTACATCAGTTAACAGGTGCCTCGTCGCCTAATATCATGCTAAGTGATGAGAGGAGTTTAAACTCAAGATCTCCTCTTGGGGGGGTCAAAGTATTGATAGATGTGCCACTTGGGAGCGCAATGATTATTTGAAAACACACACATACACACACACAGACACCTTAGTACATACTGTAGCGGTTGGGTGTGATTGAATGTGTAGCTGCAGTAGTTAAAAAGAATTATAAGGACCATGGCCAAACAGTCAGCCTATTTTGTATTCTGAATTGAGGCACACCTGAGAATTAAAATGGTCAAAAGACGAATCCCAGCTCAAGCTGATATGCTCATATAGATTTGAGCTCAATGACTCGATTCACCTCAGGCTCTCTTAATTAAGCTTCGATCAGTGCCGAGTCTTAGATTAAGAGGCCACAGACCACAGATCCTTTGAAATTAATCTAACCGAGCTGGGCTGTCAGTGGTTTTGACAAATGCCTCTATGCTGAGTTGAGCTGAGCTGACCTGGAGAATTGTAGGACATGGTAATGGATAGTTCTGCCACAGTAAGAGCATATTTATTTGTTCCATTTTGTGAACATTTGTTATGAACAAGGCATCTTGATGGATGTTTATTTGAACATAAATTAGTAATTGTTCTGTAAACTCAATCTTATTTTTTTAATAAACATGAGAATGTATTCATTTCCAACAAATGGAAAACTTCTGATAGCTGTGGATTAATGCTGTTTGAAAATGCCTTTTTCTTTCAGACAGTGGTGTTGCCTACTATGCCATAATTGTGTGCGTGTCATTCATGTCGCTGAATAGTTCAAGCTCAAGTCTGCACACGCAGTACAATAATTGCCCCCTAATTGCCTTTATTTGAATGTCACATTGAGTTCACAGAGTGTCTTTGAGTCACCCACTCCTGTACATGCATCCACAGAGTTTTCTATGATTGCAGAAAAACAAAAGTAAAATAAATATTTACACTTTTTCTTAAGCATAGTAAAAATATCAAAGATTTCCTGATTTACTGTCAAGAAAGCTGATAAACCACTGGCTGTATTCAGTTTAGACAGAATGATAAATGAATGTTGGAACACGATAAATGGAACAGGTTAGAATTTTGTGCAGAGATTAGGACCTGGAACTAATGTATATCTTAAAATCATAACATTGCAGGGGCTTAAAAGAAAGATGATGTGGTCTGGGAGACATCCAGGTAAGGAGCGTGGATAGCACACACAAAATTGTCTTGAGAGCGCCAGCAAGTCCAGAGAGTGGATAGAACCAAAGCAGAAGGTGAGGAACCCTCCAAGGTGTGGATTTCAAAATCCTGCTTTGCCGTACTCACCTTACCCACCACTTTCAAAACGGAAGGGAAATCACTAAATAGGTCTACTCATCAGAATCAGAGTCAGAAAACTTTATTGATCCCAGAGGAAACTGCTTATGTTATGACTGCACAGACACACAGACAAGTACCATATAAAATGTAAAGTCTAAATAAATCCAAATAGAAATCTGTAGAAAAAAAATCTATATGAAATACACTATACTATATTCACAAATGCTGTAGTATTAATACTATAGATAATAACTTACTGTTTAGTGAACTATTATATATCAGTAGGATATGAGTAATACTGGCATAAGTAGTGATATTCACATGGCAAGACTGTTGTACATTATAATGAGATACTGCACATAGTGAAATGGTGTAACACCCACTAAGACAATTGCACATAAGATATTGATCATAGTGATGTTTTAGTACCTAATAAGAACATTGCACAGTATTGCACATAGTAGACTATTGTACATAATAGTAAGATAAAAATTATGGCTGGGCACGTCAACACATTATTATCACATTAACGCATTATTTACTTAACACTGACAATTATTTTATACCGTTTTTTTTTAAATACCATATTTTGAAAATTCGTGCTTATTGTGCTCATGGGGGCGCTATACGCGTCTGCTGGTATTCGCAGGAGTCAGGCGTCCCATTACTTTTTTGCATATTATATATTATAAATATATTACATACTATATGGACAAAAGTAATGGAACGCCTGACCATTACACCAACAGGGACTTTAATGAAATTGCATTCAGATACATAGACTTTCATATGGAGTTGATCCTCCTTTGCAGCTGCTATAATGGTTCTGCTCCACTTGCTCTGGACCCTGAAGGTAACTTGTTTTTCTATAACAAACTAGATAAAACGGGAATGCCCAGCATTAATAAAAATGCAATAGTTAGATAATAATGTTCATAAAGACTAGTTGTCAGAATCCAGATGATGGAAACAATTCTAACACTTGTTGACTAATTAAAATCTTAAGCAGATATACACCACTGATATGAGGATGGGTAGGCTACACCGGTTGGTATAGTTATGCTACGCTCATTTCTACAATAATCTAAACCAATTTCCATGGTTAAGATGCACCCATGCTCATTTTCACCGGTTTCCATGGTTACACTACATCCATTTTCATGGTTGCATTACACCTATTTGCATGGTAAAGCTACACCTATTTCAGTATGAAACCTGTTCCTATTTCCTTAAATGCACCACATTCAGTTCCATTGTTACACTCTACCCATGTCCATGTCTATATTCTTTTTCATGGTGACTATAAACCTCCATCCATGGCTACACTATATCCATTTACAACAAGGAAAATCACACTCATTACCTGCTGAATATTGTTACAGTGAAGATAAAGGCAATAAGACATTTGTTTGAAAAATGACTTTGATGCACAAAACAGATTAAAAGAAATGTAAGTGATCTGGTGAGAGAACAATTAATTCCTTATTAATAATATTACAGTAGTTTAGCTGCATTAACAAATAAAAAGTAAAATCGAGTGACTTAGCTGAAGTTATCTACCTAATGTCCTTGACTGTGTGTACCAATGCGTAAAACGTTTGTTGTTGTGGGGGTTGATGAGATGGGGTTGGGCGAGGGGTTCAAAACACTTGGCACAACTTCAGAATCACATACACCCTTATGTAATGGTTTTGGATTAGGTACTGTGGCCCTTCTTCCTGGCTTTGCTTGAAGATGTAACAAGTAGCTCACATCATACACTCCTAAATTATCTTACTCTTACACTCCTCTCTGTTGCTCTGGCATTAAAGCTGGTGTGTTTTCTCCTTGGGCATGAGCATCCTCTTCTCCTTCTGTCCTCTGCTCTGCTCACAGCAGATTCATCCCGCTGGCAAAGGCACTAATGTCCTCCATAATACACACCCGCATGGACATAATAAACAACACAGGGGATCGTTCATTCTCCCTCTTTACATCTCTCACTCTTGCACAGACTAGACCCCAGGGAACAGATGTGAGCGTGGGAAATATAGAAAACAGACATAAACACCCTCTCTGATGGAATATAAACATCAATAGCATTCCAGATTGGCTTGAGGAGGTGATGAAACCCTAAAGGTAGTGACTCTCACTCGTTTTAGGATCAGCGTGAGAACATATTGTAGAACACACCAAGGAAATAAGTGCTGCACACTAGAACAGGCTTGTTGTGATGTTTTGGGAGCAGACTGTGAAATATAAACTGTGGCATCTCTGACACCTTAGAAAAGAAACACTTTTCACACGCTACGGTGAAAAACATTAGCGCTCAGAGAGTTGAGCTCATACCTTGATGAACCACACTATAAGCACCTGATTGACACACACACCTGGCACCTACATTAATTGGAGCAATTTTGTAGGTTTATAATGCTGACAGTCATCCCAGCCATCAATGAAAAAGGACCATCTTAGGACCACTGGACCAGAAATGGTTTAGGGGGGGTGGATGCTGAACTCCATGCCACCACTGTGTTACTGTGCTGAAAATGACCCACTTAAAGACCTGGACATCAGTGAGTGCATTTGGGTCCCCAAGGATTCTGAACAATATTCTACTTGGAGGGCACCCCTAACTGCAATCATATCTCCAAACATATTCTTTTGCAAAGGAATGAATACTTAAAAATAACAGAATCTCTACACTCTTTTTCTACAATCAGTTTTAAAAGGTACATACTCTGGGTGAGCCTGGGGGCCCTAAATGGCTGCTTGTATCAGTTAAAGCAAGAAAAGGCATTGGTGCTCCCTTTTCATTACCGAACAGGGTAGAGGGGGCCTTATAAAATTATACTGCCACAGTCAGTAATTGTGAATCTATAAAGTGCACCTTTATGGAAGGTGTTTCTGATAAAGTGACAAATGAGGTAAGTACAAGGTATGAATACTTAATAAAGGGGCAACTCTTGTATAAAGGAGACCATCAAAATAAAGTGGTACCCTGTGTATTTATATGTGTGTGTGTGTGTGTTTATGCTCATAGAGGGCAGGTCGAGGAAAAGGTCAAGGTGAGGTGCTGCCCACTTTGGACATGGCTCTTTTCGACTGGACAGATTATGAAGACATGAAGCCTGTGGACAACTGGCCATTCAACAAGAAAAAAGGTATGGCACTGGTTATGCCGTCCACCGTTTAGTGGTTTTGTCTAAGAGGTGAATGATAAACCCTCTTGTATCATGTCCTTCCATAAAAGAGATCAATATAAATAATTAATTATCACAAGCAGTTTCAGTCACAGGATCAAATGACACATACATTCATCTTTTATAATATCCTTTATTGATTTGTGTAAGGAAAGATTAGGTTTAAGCTGTGATAGAGATCAAACCATTTTACAGTTGTCTTGACCAGCATTGAGTTTAACTCTTGCATTGCATTTAGAGAATCATTCAGTTTTTTTTGTCTTTGTAAGGCAGAGGCAACATGTAAATTTTATAAACTAAAAAAGGTTTCTCAAAAGGCTTAGATGGTTTATTCAAAATCTTAAGTACTCTGAGAACAAGAATTTATGACATGATATATAATATAGTGTAACTTTTTGTTTGCAAAACAAAAAGTTACACTATATGGTTTTAAGTTTTTTTATCATCATTGTTCAAATATGGTATAAATAATAGCATGTTCTATAGTTTATAATAATTCTATTCTGTATACTATACAGATTTTAGAATAATCTGCAGCACAGTTCATCATTCTGGATGTCTTCTTGTTCTTTTTTGTAGCTTAGTACTGAGTACTGGCATTTTAGACACATACACATACCTGCTACCATATTATTGAAAATATTGACTATGAACTTTCAAATGGTGATTACAGATATTAGACAAATTTGATTTGTTTGTTTATTTGTTTTGCACCAAGACAAGCAACGCAGCAAGAACATAAGCAACGGCAACACGACTGATGCTGACACCATCGAACCGTGTGACCATCACCTTGACTGCCTCCCTGGTTAGTATGCCCACAAAATGGTCTGTGACACCAAGCTTAAATAGAATAGAACAGAACAGAAAAGGTGAATAACTTCCTTTGTACAAGCACATCCGAATAAGACCACCCTAAATTTGATGTTTAATGTCAAATTTAATTATACACTTATATGTGCCGATCAGACACAACATTAAAACCACTGACAGATGAAGTGAAAAACACTGATTACCTGGGATATATTAGGCAGCAATATATATTAGTATCTGGAAAAGTGGGCAAGCACGAAAATCTAAATTAATCTGACAAGTCCCATATTGTGATGGTTAACTAATTAGGTCAGATCATCTCCAAAACGGCAGGTCTTTTGGTGCGTTCTGGGTATGCAGTGGTTAGTACCTGTGAAAAATAATCCAGTGAAGGGTAACCAGTGAACTGACGACCAGGTCACGAGTACCCAAGGTTCACTGATGCGCATGGAGAGCAAAGGCCAGCCCATCTGCTCGTATACCATCTAAGAGCTACTGTGCACCTCAGCTTGCAGCGTTTAGAACTGCATAGCCACTGGCTGGTCATGGTGCCCATGCTGACCCCTTTCCATCATCAAAAGAGCCTATAACTGACACGTGTGCATCAGACCTGGGCCATGGAGCAATGAAAGAGAGTGACCATATCGGATGAATCACGTTTTCTTTTACATCATGTAGACAGACAGTTGCATGTGCGTGGATTACCTGGGCTGTGTTCTGCTGGGAGGCCTTGACTCCTGGTATTTATATGGATGTTACTTTGTAACCACGTTGTTGTAGACCAAGTACTCCTCTGTAGCAGCAATATTCCCCAACACCTTTCAGCAGAATAATGTGCCCTTCCATTCTGCAAAAAAAAAAAGCTCAGTCTGATTGAGGGTCTGTGAGGTAGATGTCCTGGTCAAGTTGGTCTGATCCATTGAGTCCACACCTCTCAGCTCACAGGACTTAAAGGATCTACTGCTAACATCTTGGTGACAGATACCACAGTACATCTTCAGAGGTCTTGTGGAGTCTACGCCTGGATGAGTCAGAACTGTTTTGGCAGCGTTACTGGAGCCTACATAATATTAGGCAGGGGATTTTAATGTTATGGCTGATTAGTGTATTAGATATACAGTATGTGAGTGTGTGTGTGTAAAATGCACAGGTTGCTATTCTTTTAAGAACTATTGCAATGGTGTAAAAAAAAGAAATGCGTCCATGTGAGTTGTAAGTGCAGTAGTGTGTGTATAGCAGCTATTCCAGCAGCTTCACTCCTGATTCAGTTTTTGATGGGATGAAACAGAGCTCACATATGCACACACTGTTACTATTACTACCATTACTATTTTAATTGTTGCAATTGTAAAATAATGTGAGAATGTTGTGTAGTTTAACATTTCCAAGGTGTAATAAATGATGCGGTATCTTATTTTTGTCCATGGCCATATACACACACACAAATACACACAGTCAACTGTGTTGGCTAAATTGTAAGGTCTACATGACAGAAATATAATAATACAGTAATAACACCACAGATGAGGTTGATTAGAAAGTGATTAGGCTAAAAATTGAACTGATCTCTAAAACTTCCTTTCTTGCTAATACACAATCCTCTAGGCTCCTGCTGTGACCTCAGGCAGCATGAATGCAAACTTCACAACCGTGGTCTGAACAACAAGTGCTACGACGACTGCATGTGTGAGGAGGGTGGGTGGACTTCTCGCTGTTTACATAAAAAAAAATCAACCAGAACAGGTGTTTTTAACCTTTTTTGTTGTTGTTGACAAGTGGGCAGGCACAGCTCTTTCCTTCAATACTTCAAGGTAAAGAACTGTGGGAACTGACATTTTCATTTTCAGAAGGAGATGCAAGATTCATAATGTGTTTTTCTGCATTTGGTCTATAGACTTCTGGCCATTTGATGCTTGATGTTCTGTTTAAACCAAATGCAGTTGATTAGCCAAGACATTTTTGGTATTTGAAGTTTGTTTCTCTAGTATGGCACACTTGCTTGGAGGCTAAAATAGCTAGCAAATAATTTAAGCATACGACCAACAGTTAACGCTTATGCCTGAAGTCTTCTCTTATAGAATTGTTTATATGGTATCTGACACTTGTACAACAAACGATTGTCTATAAACATACCGTGCAAAATTCCGGCTTCAAGCTGATACTAATGATTTTATCTATAAGACACTAACTTCCAGTTGTTATAGATAACAGTATATCATACAATGTCACAAACCACCACAAAGTCTTTTTGAGATGACTTACCAAATCAGTGAGGTTCGAGACCAGTGTGAGATGATATAGGCATCATGCAAATTGGTTTAAATAACCTTTTATTATATGTTATCTACATTAGCTTCGCATGTGCAGTACTAAACTGAAGAAGCAGGCTTTAGACACAAACATATCTTGACTGTATTTGGTGTAAAAGAGGAAAAATTTGTCACCATTCTTTGAAATTCAGGTGTGAGTTTTCACATTGAAATGAATGTAAAGCTGTATGTATATTAAAGCTCTTTTTTTCACCTGTAAAGGTCTCCGCTGCTACGCCAAATTCCACCGCAAGCGAAGGGTGACCCGAAGGCGTGGGCGCTGTGTGGAGCCAGAGTCCGCCGACGGTGACCAGGGAGCCTTCATCACCATCTGAGGGGAGTCTGGGGAGATAAGCACGGCCCCACAGCCCCCTACCTTTCCTGCCATGGACTGCAAGATGGACTAATCCTACATTCAAAAGGACAGTGGGTCAGTTAAACAGCTGAACTGACTCTTGCTCACACGTAATGTACATTTGCTGTGTGTTTTAACGTCAGAAGTGTACCTAAGTGTACCTTTATCTCAGTTGTACTGTACATATTCATTTGTGTCTGAGGAGGAACAAAAACTTTTTTACTGAGAATGTTTCCTGCGGAAGCCCTAACAGGCCATGGTATTTACCCTTTACAAAAAATTCAAATCGAGTTGAATTTGATTTCCCAAGATCTTGAAGTGTTGTTTTCCAGTGCAACAATTTATTCAACACAAATTTCGTATAGAACAGGCATGAAAGCACATGTAGAAATTAGCTTGCAGTACCATCATCCACAGGTTTATGGATGATGGTGTAATTGGCCTGCACACAACAAAACCATCAAGGGGATTCTCATTTTGTTTAGTTTTTTCATTTTGTTGTTTTTATTTTTTCCTCTTTTCACAACCAGAATAGATCCTCTCATTTGAAACATTCACACCTGGGGGTTTTGCATAATTTGCAGGAAATCAGCATTTTTGTATCTCATGATAATGACATAAGTAAATTAAATAGGTGTAAATAAAGTAAGGGAAATATGTGAATGGCCTTTTAGAGTTTCCATAGATTCCCAACACTTTGCTTTAAATATTGTTTCCAGTGGTGGATTTTTGCTTGTTTTTGTTCGTTTTGTAAGATAAATTGATGCGACTCCTTACCTGCACTCATTAATAGGAGGTTCAGAATTTGAGTTCAGTAGATGAATGGGTGGGTGAATGGATGGATGAGTAGTAGTGATGGAAGTGTGGAACATCTCAATGACATGTTCCTGTTAACTGGATTTTTTTCCCTTTGCATCATCCTCTGGCTTTATTTAATGGAAAGTTTTTGTTTCCTACAGAGCTTGAGATGGCCATCTGCTCTTTGTGTAACGTGTTAGCTTTTTAAAGCCTCAGAAAAAATGTAATTTGTGTTTTGTTCTGACTTCAGTGTCCTAATTAAACCTCAACGATGACACATTGATTTCTGCATTGTGTACAGAATATTAGTTACATCAGTGTTACTGAGTGTTTCTGGCTTTGTAGAGCTTGTTGTGTTAAAGGGGACATATTATGCAAAACTCACTTTAGTTATAATAGGTCTATGGGCTATAAAACATATTCATGAAGTTCTTTGCACAAAATCACTCGCATAAAGAGACCTCACCAGCTCTATTCTTGTCAGTTTCAGTCCCTTTCAAAATGAGCCGTTTAAGGGTTCTGTGACTTTTATGCAAATAAGCTGTTGCTGGCCATGCCCCACCCATCCCATGCTTACGAAACGAAATGAACAAGCTAACTGCGATAGAAACACAAAAGTCATTATTTGAAAGTACTTACATCTCCCTCCCCTGCTGACTTGTCACGGATAGTAGGTACAGATCCCCCCACGACGCTGAAGTTCCTTATTCACAGCTCCTTATTCCAATTTATCGTTCCACCTTAAATAGCAGTATTTAAGGTGGAACAAAACCAATTGTTGCTGGGACATGGCCACCAAAAATTAAATGGAGCCACGCAGTTCTTTGGCTTTCTTTGTCTGGGACAAAGTGTAGGGATTTGTGCTGTTCTTTGCAGCCAACAATACATAACTTGCCTTTGCCTGTAGCCATAACGCTCGGCGTCTTATGCGTGCTTGTAAAACTAGCAGACAAAATGGCGGATCTGCATCTAATCTAGTGGGTGGGGTCTTGACCGATGAGGGGCCGTTCTATGCAAATTGGCCCAGTATTACGTCACAATGGGCTCGCTGTCCAAACGGCGAAACTGTGGAGAATAAAGCTGGTGAGATCTCTTTATGTGAGAGTGATTTTGTGCAAAGAACTTCATGAACATGTTTTGTATAGCTCCTATACCTATTATTGCTTGTTTTTTAAAAAAGTGAGTTCTGCATAATATGTCCCCCTTTAATGATAGGTGAAACATTGTGAAAATCACTGAATAGTGAACAGAAATTTGTCCTCTAAATAGTGCAGATCCGCATACAAAATGTAACATACAACAAAGAGAACATGAGGAAACACAGTACACACTACTTTTACTTATTAAAGAAAAAAAATATTTGCAGCAACAACTGCAACTGAATGCTTCACATCTTTGCAGAATTGCTTTAATTCAGCCACACTGGAGGGCACTCGTGCATGAACTCCTCATTCAGTGTCCTGCCACAGCATCTCAGTAGGGTTTAAGATAGAACTTTGATTAGGTTTTGTTGTATAATCCAACTGAGCTTGATCTCCAGATCATGGACCAGACATCCTCCTGCAGGATTTTCAGGTAAAGAACAGAATTCATGGCTCCATTAATTGGGTCACGTTGCCCAGGCCCTGAAACAGCAACACATCTTCAGATCATCACACTACCACCACCGTGTTTGACTGCTGGTATGACGTTCTGTGGAATGCTATGATTAGCCTTTTTCCAGATGTAATGGGACCCCTGCCTTCCAAAAAGTCCTCTTTCGACTCACACTTTCCTCAGAAAAGACTTGGGGGTCAGCACAATATTTTTGGCAAATGTGAGGGAAGCCTTTATGTTCTTTTTGGTGGGCAGTTGTTTTCCATGGATACCATTCTTGCTTAGTTTCTTTTTATTGGTGAAATCAGGAATGCTTACTTTATCTCAGACAAAAGAGGCCTTCCAGGTATTCATCTTGGTTCTCTTGCAATTTCTGCGATGAGTCATTGCTGCACTCTTTAATAGTCTGGCCACTTCTAAAAGATTAATTGCTCTAACTTTTCTCCATTCTGAGATAATAGCTCTCACTGTACTATAATTTTGGAACACTTTCTCAAAGGGCATATTTCATGGCATGGTGTTCTGCTTGTTGAGACCTTTTCTCCTACTTCACATTGCTGGAAATGTTCTATTTACGTGAGGTTTAGGGTGCTTTCACATCTGTGGTTCGGTTCATTTGGTCCGGACCAATGGCAACAAATGATACACTGTAGCATTTTTCTGCCGTTTTGGGTCCTTTTCACACTACACTGATTACTCTGGTCCGAACCAGTTGAAACGAACCAAAATGCAGTCACGTGACAACATCTACATCAATCGTTGGCCAGATGTGCCATTGTACGGATTTCCTAAACTGGTTTTCAGAATTAACGTGGGGGAAAATTCCAACTGAACTGTTTGCTAAATAAGCAAAATATTGCTGTGTTCTTATGAGTTTTTGAAATTTGGGACCTAATGTGATCATCGGACCAAATTTCTATAAGGCTCAGCACCTCCTCACAGCTCCAGGTTTGTCAGCGAGCTGCCATGGGGCTATGTTGCTAAAGCACTAACTGTAACAAATAGGTCTCCTCATCCCATAATGCACAGCGCAGCTGACTACAGCAGCTGGATTAGTGCAAAAAGGCGCAGTACTTTTTGCAGTTGGGTCTGTTCGAGTTCGGATCATGTTCTCACCACAAACGAACCGCTCCAGGGTTCGTTTGAAAGCATACTGAGACCACCTCTTCAAGGTCTGCTTTTGGTGCGCACTCGGGTGCGACACTCACACCTGTTTAAACGAACCGCACCAGCTAGGAAAACGAACTTTAGTGCAATTCAACCAAACTAAATGAGGCATGTGTGAAAACACCCTTAGACTCAACAGGGCTGGCAGTGATCAAGCCTGGGCGTGTCTTGTCAAAGTGAAGACATGCCGAGAGAGCAGCAAATGGCGAGCATGCAGGAAAGCAAAAACTGGTTTAGGCTGTTTCATACCTTTTTTATTTACTGAAATCAGATTTTACTAATATGGTCTTAGTTCTAAGGGTTAAAAATGCATTTTGGCCAGTCTCACATCAAAGTAACAAATCAGTTGCAGCACCGTATTAACATTAAACAAGCTGGTTTCTTAGATGCAAATTAAGATTATATATATATTTATATATATATGTATACAGAAAATGAATTATTTAGCCCTAACCACAATACAGGCTTGACTTTTATGACTCTTTGTGTAACTGATTTAAAGAGCGTTTTGGAAATCTGTGCCATTTTGAAGTAGAATTCCACTAAATTTAAAGCAGAATTTTTCAAAATGTTCTGCATAGCTAAGAGTTTATGTTGTAAGGAGACTCATTCAGGGTGGTTTGATGTGAAATGCCCTTTTCTAGAGAAACTGTCAATATCGCCTACAGTGGCCATGATAGGAACCAGATGTCTGAAGTGCGACTTTGTATTGGTTATTACAAGAAATGGTTTCAAACATGCTGTCTGTCACCTGATACATCACCCATGATAGTTAAAAAAAAGCTTTTGGTCTAATACTTTTTCACTTTAGTATTAGTAATGTTCAGAAAACATGTGTAGCTTCACTGGTCATCTCCAACATGTCTAAGTTTCTCTATAATGAACCATTTCTCATCAAAACATATATAACTTTGTTTACATGTCAGTGACTGAATTGTGGAGAAATTTTGAAAGATGGTGTAATTCTCCTTGAACTTTGCTGAAATTCTGAGACCTGCTGAAAGTTTCTCGCAGCTCTCAGTGATGTTTTATTGGGTCCTGAGATGTTTAGAAGGTCTGAAGTGGATCTGCTAGTCCTCCTCATATATTTTCATGAGGTTTTACCCAGACTGTGCAGGCTTCTTCTAACTTCATATCTGTATCAATAGAAATGATTTTTGAACATACAGCTTTTGATTTATGTTTTATTGATTCACCTTTTTATGACTAGATGGTTCTCTGTGTAAACAAAACTGGAGATGTACAGAAAAACATATCAAGCATCGCATGACTCATGAGCTGACAAAAAGATGCTTTTTAGGTCTAAAAGCCCAGATCTTATACTTGTGGCAGTAGTGGTAATGGCAGATATTGGCTGTTAAGTAGGATAAGGTCTTGTAACCACATTTAGCCCTCTCCTGCAGCCCCATTCCATGCCCTAAGTGGAATTTAAGAATTGGGATTGGAATGGGCTACTGCTTTGCTCAAGCTGTTTTATTTTTTTTAGGCTACTTTTACTAGAGCCCCAGGGTGAGGGTTCACAGTGGGGCTTCACGCCTCCAGGGTTGGAAGTTCAAATCCAGTTTCTGGCCTTGTGTGTGTGCAGTGTTTGCATGTTCTCCTCATGGTGACGTGGGTTTCCTCCGGGGTCTCAAGTTTCTCTCATAGTCTAAAGCCATGCACGTCAGGTGAGGTGGAGATTCTAAATTGACCGAAGGTGTGAGTGAGTGAGTGAATGGTGTGTGTGTGTGTGTGTGTGTGTGAGTGCCCTACAGTGGGCTGGCACCCCGCCCAGGGTGAGTCCCTACCTCGCGCCCATTGACCCCAGGATAGGCTCTGGGTACCCGCAACCCTAGTGAGGATTAAGCAGTTACAGAAAATGAATGAATACTTTGTCCAGACTTTACTAGTCTTTATTTGTCTTGAGTATCAGTTTAGTTTACTCTACCCTCATCTAAAGATTAGTGTACCATTTAAAGTGCTGAGGAAAGGACCAATGTTGGAGGTCCAAATGCTGATGGCTAGATTGCCTGTAAGGGTGCACTTAGATTTTGTGTCTTATAATGTTGTGAGGACAGTATGAGGGTTCTGTTTGAGTTCTAAGGGCTTGCTGGCTTTGTCATTGAGGCGTGAGAGCCTTGGGCAATGTGTGTGTGTGTGTGTGTGTGTGTGAGACTACTGCAGTGACCGCATGCCTGCGTGTCCTCCAGACTGAGAAACAGCGTGTGGCAGTACGGCTGTCCTGGGACTGCAACGCACCCCACCTACAGTTAATGACCTTGTTCTTCTGCACTTTCTCTCCTTCTTCTTCTCCCTCTGCTCATTAAAAGAGTAGTTTGGCCAAAAATCTAATTTATTCTATTTCTCCCCAGTGCACTCAACCAGCCAAGACATGTTTAGTGCCTGCACTCCTTTAGTTTTGCATTGGAGACTCAAAAGTTAATGTAGCTAAGAAGTCACTTATGGCTAACCCTATCAGCATCACACAAACTGCACATCTGAATCATCACACGCTTACCCTAAATGTGTTGGGATGTCATCTTAAATAGATGTAATTATGTGGTTTCTGGCACTGTATGACATACTGTTAAAAATAAACAGACAGAAAATACACAAGCACTATGCTTGTTATGCAGGTTTCATTGCTTTGCTTCATTGGCTATTTAGGTTAAATGGAGAAAAATCTAATTCCAGGCACCATGTCCTTGCTGATCCACTACATTTAGGGTCGGACGAAAAAAATGGGTGAATAACATGCAAAACTTTGGGTGTCCCTGGTCAAAATACTCAGTTAGTTAATTTTCTTAACGGAGAGAAATCAACACCACCTCGGCATGGAGTAAAATGAAATAAGACATAGTTCTGCACATTTTAATGCAGAACTCTTCACAGAAGAAAGATTCTAGATTAGAAATATTAAGCCTTTGAGAGGTAAGTTCTTTAAAACAATGCTGTGCCCTGAAGAGGGAGTTTCTTCCCCTGCCTTTCTAGAATTCCATATTGACACTCTATAATTTCATATCTGACTGAGGTCTCTGAGGGCCATTCTTACATCGACACATGAAATTCCATTCTCTAAAGTTGTAATCACATATTTTTAATTGTTAAGGGTACTGTAGAGGTGCCACTAGGAGCCTGGGATTTAAACCCACAGCCTTCTGGTCACAGGGCCAACTCCCTAACCACTAGGCCACCAGCAGCCCTAATGGGATTCATCTCTGGTGACAGTGAAGAATGTTCTACAACCATTTCCTGAATGGTTTCCTGAAGTAGTTAATAGTTGATTTTGATTTGTGTTCTGGAGCATTGACTTGTAATATCCATCCTCTTCATTAATTTCTATTTCTTTTTCAATTTTAATGAACTTCTACTGTTATTTAGTGGAATCCTTGCTTCGCTCAATACCCACAACATTTTCTGGGCCACTGGTTGCCAAACAAACCAAAGCATATTAGATAACACAATAGATCACAATGATAGATAATAAGTAACATAATAGACCTTCATGCTTTAAAGTTTTCAGGAAATTTCTCTACTTTAGATCTTGTCTTGACCTTCAGTTATTGTTAACTTATTGACCTAAGGACATTTGGAAAAAAGTGAAAATTACAAGAAAGAAGTATTCAGTTATCTTTGGTTTTAGATTCTCAGTCAGTTTAGATGAGCCCATGATGGAGCACAGCACTGTGAGAGGTTAAAAGGGTCAAAGCATTTAATATACCATGGAATTGTCTAATTAACTTATGACCTAATGACATTATACCAGTTCTTGTTAATAAAGACATTACTGAAAAATAAAAAAAAACTGATTGTCAAAGTTTGGCATAAGTTTTGCACACACCATTTGTTTTTCTAGTATATTAAATGAATGTCATATTTAACCCTTATAAGGTCTTCAGGTCTGTGGAACCCGTTTTCAGTTTTTAGCTTAAGAAAAATTAAACAAAGAATTATTTTTTCAAACTGAGATTCATTGGCCTTGGCTCATTTTCTGTGAGGAACATAAATCAGAAAACATTCACATTAACCTCCCCTCGTGTGTCCCCCCCACTGGACCCGGGGCTAGTGAAAGTGTGAAATCATAGGTCCTGTGTACCCTCATTTTCCTTTCCTCCTCTCTGGGCCTGTGTGTGTGAGAGAGAGAGAGAGAGAAGGAGAGAGTAAAGCAGGTGAATGGACCCAGGTGTGAGCCACCAGTGCTGTTCCCGCACAAGGTTGCGACATTGTTGCAAAATTGGAGCACCCAACACTGTCTGCACCCACATTCCCACACATTTCACCCTCTGTCTTGCAGGAACGAATCTTGGGGAATTTTGGGGACACTGTAAATATCTCTGTCAGTGTGGTTCCATACCACAACTGATCAAGATGGCAAAGCGATTCTCTGTTCAGACTGCCTTACCGTTGATATTGGAAGAGACAGAGGGCTTTGATGGTGATGCAGAGGAAAAAGTTTCAGAATGCGAGGATCACATTTCTGAAAATTCAGAGTCTGACTCTGAGTTTGAAGAGGACGATGAGCATCGGCCGGCTCTGAAGTGCAAAAGAGCCTTATATTACTTGCAAATAGGATGAAGTAAACCTTTTGTTTTTAAACAAAAAAAGTTTGAACATGTTGAATTAAAAGCCCCAAAATGCAATGGGTCCACCAGACCCAGCAGGACTCCCTGTGCAACCAAAAAACGAAGACCCTAGCAGGGTTAAGTTTTTTCTTTATAGATAGAAAATCAGCTGAACAAATCATTTGACCGTCAGTGTCCAGTCTTTGGCAACTGTATTCTTTTTAGCCCTCTTTATGGTTCATCTGTCATATCTACCCTTCACTCCTTTATTCTTTATTTATCCTATATTCTTTTTTATCCATTATTAAGTTTTCATACAAAGTAAAGTCTCTTTCTCTCTCTCTCTCTCTCTCTCTCTCTCTCTCTCTCTCTCTCTCTCTCTCTCTCTTTCTTCCTTTCTCTCTCTCTCTCTCTCTCTCTGTTTTGGCCTACTACCCTCTGCCCATAAATCTGCCTCAATGATCATTTTTCTCTTTTTTTCTCTCCACCGTCTTCACAAACGCCGCTCCGACTGAGCACAAAGCCAGTCTGATCAATAGCACTAAATGTTTGAAAGAGAAATATTAGCCTTTATCCTCACCGATATTTCATCACAGAAACACACTTTTTACAAACACATTGTTCTAGACATATCAAATCGCTCTGTTGTTTCTGTTGCTTCCCTTTCCCTGATATATTTTTTAACACTGTCCTTATGCCGCCCCGCTGGAGAGAAGCCAAAGCAATGATAGATCACACACACATACACACACACACACACACACACACACACACAAACACACACACACTGCCTGAGCACACTCTGGGACCTGCCTTGACTGTAAAACACCCTATAAAGCATGAGATAAAATGAGTTGAGAGAGAGAGAGAGAAAGGGTTTTCTGAAACAATGACGCTGTGCATGATCTAATCATTCACTTCAGGCCTGTCTAACGGTTTTAAGAGACGCTTTAAAAGTCCATCGCCATACTCAACACACCCTATGAGAAATGGATTCGGTAATGAGTCCTGCTAGGTCCTGGAACAGTGCGTACCAGGTTCCAAACACCGTTAGCTAACTACAGTAGTGGGGCTGTGCAAGATTTAAGCAATACAACACAAGAGGGAAGGCACTATCATGAATAACATCACGGCTGTAATTCGGTTAGAGGCACGGCTGAAGGTGATCATTAGCCTCATTGTTATTCATGACTTGTGATTCTTGACTTGTGTTCTGTTGCTTTTGTGAAAAAGCTCTACAGATTAAAGAAAAAAGTAAAGCAAAAGGTCCCAAAATTTTTATCAGTTTTATCAGTTATTCCTCCCGCTGAAAAAAGTAGAGCCATGAAACTGCAGTAAGAAAACAATTTGTTACTTGGCGGCCGGTGCTCAGCAGATTGATGCAGTTATTGTGAAAAAAGAGCAGAACACTTCTCAACCAGTCAAATGGTGTCACTGGAACTAACTGTTGTATAATATGATATCTAAGGGAAATGGTAAAGTAATTTTTCAGTAATGAGTGGCAACTATACATCATCCCACTTATTGTGGTTATTTGCCAAAATTATAAAAGAAGCTAACTGACCTACATTGGCTTCCCATGGCTGCTCGAATTAAATTAAAGTCACGAACTCTTGCCTACAGAGTGACGTCTGGGTCTGCACCCAGCCACCTTCATTCAAGCTTGTGTTCCTCCTTGCTCCTCCAGAGAACATCATGTAGCTCTTCCATCCCTACACACAAAGTAAACCCAGTCCAGACTGATCTCTTTGTGGTTTCCTGCTGTGAATCCCTCTTTATCTTCAAAAACCTCCTGAAAACACATCTGTTCGGAGAGCATCTCCTCTTTTTCAGCACAGTCTATTTTCTTGCACTACTCCCAACATAAAGATTTTACCACTTAGTGCTCTCCTCTGGTTCTGTCCTGAAAACACAGTTGGTAGACTTAAACTCTGGACTGTTCAGAATGTCTAGTTTAGCATAGAAAGGTTTGTTCCAGTTCGGAGAGCGTGTAGCTCACAATGGAATAGCTTGATTTCAATTCTCTGTACTGTAACTGTCTATATTCTCAGACAATTCTTTCTCTTTTTGTCTCTGCCTTTTTCCTTCTGTGCTTGTTTCCCCTTTTCATTTATTTTCTGAAAACTGTTCCTGCCACCATGACTCGAAGTTCCTATACACGCTGGACCCGTATTACTAGGAATTTCCGTTACATTAAGTGGAGAAATTATTTGTGGAATGATATGAAAGATGTGAATCAGAGGCACAAATTCGTTTTTGTCAAAAGGTTAAAAAATAACCAGAGTAAAGGACTTCTAATATAGAACGTCACAAAATTACCTGGAAATAAGGGCTACTCATGGCGCTATTACTGGAAATGCTACTAATTTCTGCAACATTTAAAGAGCAAAAAACGTGACTTCACAAACAATATGAACTTGCAGTGTTCTGTATTAAGAAACGACATACCTCAGAGGATTCCATAGGACTTTCTGCAGCATTCTGAGGAACCGTGTAATTACCGTTATTGTGATGATATGCTGTTCTGAGTATATCAAGGATATTATCCGTATTTAAGGAACTGCATGCTTTGTTACAAAAAGAGCATAATTGGCATGTTACTATGTAATTAGTAACCAAGTAATTAACATTAGCATCAGACAGCATATGTTATCCTATACAGCCCCGAGTCATTTTTGAGCATACCTTTACCTTTAGGTTCACAGGGCATCATTTTTGCCTCCAGTGTGTAAGTCCTGCATGTCTATGTAATCTGATCAATCTAACATAAATACGGATCACCTACACATCTCTGAAATTCAGTTTAACATAACATGTGTAAGTGCCAACAAGTGTTATAAAGGTCTGAAAAAGGACACACGTGTTTTCCAGGTAACAATGCATTGTATTTTTATAGTCCTCATAGGTAGTTTTAAAGGGGCCTGCAGGGGGATTCAGTATGTGGTCCATTATTCGAGTTTAGACAGTCTACAAATAAGGAAACATTGATGTGTCACTCTAATTGTGCACCAGATCCAAATGGATAGATATATGTATACTAAATACACTTAATAAAATGAAAAAGAATAAATACAAATAACATCATATAATAAATAGAGATGTAACGTACAGTATATCAGTGTGTTCCTTCAAAAACATGGTTTCTCAGTCAGTCCTTCATTTAATTAAATCAGGAGCTGCTGATGGAGTTTCACAAATCCAGACAATGGCTGGAGCAACCAAGGAGAAATCTGGAACCAAACCTGTGCTCTCCGCACCAGCTCACAAAATATCAACTATGTTTATACAAACAAAACAGATCTTTTCTTTTTTGTGCTTTCTTGGTTGTTTGCATTTATTCCAATGAAAACTATGCTAAAATGGGACTTTAAACAAATTGCAAGACTTTTGCACAGCACTATGCATAT
>JBBPCX010113096.1:0-21009 GCA_037974365.1 Hydrocynus forskahlii
TGGTGCCAAATGTTAATACGGCCCTGAGGTCTTCAGGTTTGCTGAACATTCCAGATTGATTTTTTTTATTGTTGTTGTTGAGCTTTTTCTGTACTGAAGCTTTATCTGTCATTTTTTTCAACTGTTAATTCAACTTAATTTTATCCCTTAAAATGTATTTTCGTGTACATTTCTTTTGACATCCACTAGGAAACAATGTACTTAAAATGTGCTTAACACTACCTTAATTTACCCCTAAAAATACACAAAACCCCTTCATTTGAATTTAGAGGCCGTTAATCTGTGAAACCAACCCTTTAATTTTACCTTAAAATTAGATTTAAGGCATGAGTGTGAAACCTCTTTATCTTAAATATAAGGCGTTAATTCAAGAGGTTCTATTATTTATTCGAAAAAGTAAGGAGAAAATTCCGTAGTTTTATGCCTTAATCAGCCTTAATCTGTGCACTTTTCCCCTGAATGTAAAATTAAGGTCAAAGTTAAGGTAAAATTAAGGCGTTTGGTTTCGTAGTTAGTGTGAGTAAAAAAGGAAAAACCTTCACCATCAACCATAACACCCCTGGTCAGTGAATAAAGTCCATCATTTATGTAAATCTGTGTCTGAGCCTCCCTTTCTTCCTGGAGCTGGGCATTCGTGATGATAATGAGGTGTGAAACCTCATCCTAAAAGTACGTTTTGCTGCTGTCATGTTCAGAAGTCACCATTCTGTCATACGTGATCACACCACAGCACACAATGTGAACAGCACGCAATTCTTCTGTATTTAACACATTCACTAAGTGAAGCTGCGGGCAGCCAGGACCACTGCGCCCGGAGAGCAGTGTGGGGGGGGGCGGTACCTTACTCAAGGGTACATGCCACTAGCAGGCTTTATGATCACAGGGGCAACTCCCTAACCACTAGGCCAACAGTGGTTTTCTGTGTAAACAGATTTATTTTGTTTCTGGAGTGCTGAGCTTGGGCTTCCCCCCACCTGTTGCTCTCACTTTGATTTCTCCCTCGTTATTATCCACACTCACCCGTACCCCGTACCTGTCTCACTGCTCTACTCAAGTCCAGCTCGATGTGGAGTCCACTGTCCGTTCACTGTCGTGCCAACCGGCTGGTATGTCTTCTACTTGAATGGACCTTTTTCAGTGCGGCAGGAGTACCTCTTTCTGCTAATGACATCCCTGGGACTGGCACAGTTATGAGCTTCCCTCTACACAGGGCGCTATAGGGAGTTAGGGAGTCCCCTCTATAAATGAAGCAGGGAAGCTAGGCTAACAACAGCAAACAGTTGTTGTTCTCCCTGCATGTAAGTTAAAAAATTTTATTTTGCTATGCCTGAAATTCATTGTATCAATGGGTTTAATGGGCACTCAGCCTGCTGTGCAGAGTAGGTGGGTTTCTTTTGGTTTGTTTTATCCTTTGCTGTCTTCGGAGGGGGTGTGTTGTCCTGGAGCCCACCCAGGCGGTGTCGGAAGAGGGACTGAGGGCAGCAGCAGCTTCCAAGCCGGTCCCTAGGCCAGATGGACAGAGAGGCTCTGGAAGTAAACTGGAGGGAAACGTTGCGGTCTTTCCAACGGACTGTTAAACGGACTGAGTGTGTCTGGGGGGGGGGGGAAATGGGGGCAGAGTGTGTCTCAGTACTGGTTGAGAAGTTTGATGGGCTGAGGGAAGAAACTGTTCTTCTGTATGCTACGGAATCTTTTTGCCAGATGGGAGGAGGGAAAAGTGTGTGTGTGGGGGTGAGTGGGGTCATCCAAATGGCTGGTGGCTTTGCAGATGCAGTGTGTTACTGCCTTCAAACCATTGACAAGACTGCCCTGAGAACAGCAAGGGCCATCCTGTCTCAGGCCATCAGAGCAGCGAAGCATGCACACACAAAGAAAATTCGCAGACACTTCAAGGACACTGGGGATGTTTGGCACATGTGGCAGGGCATCCAGGCCATCATCAGCCACAGGGCATTTCCACCTGCCTGTGATAGTGAGGCCTTCCTTCTAACTGCGCTGAAACACTTCTACGCAAGGTTTGAAGCCCAAAACAACATGGCAGTGAGAAAGATCATCCTTCCTCCCAATAACTAGGTGCTTTTTCTGACCATGGCTGATGTGAGGAAAACCTTGCTCAGTATCAACCAGCAGAAAGCTGCTGGACCAGACAACATTCCTGATTCCATGCTCAGAGGGTGTGCAGACCAGCTGGCAGATAACATAAGACATGAGACATAAAAGACATAGAAGACAAAGTAGTGCAGCAGCAATAAATAATGACAGGCTAAGTTGCATAATGTGAATGTGCATAATGTGAAGTATCGGTGCATAATGTGAAGTAAGTTGCATAATGTAAATTGTAAATTGTCAGTGCAGTGTAAAGTGTGAAGTGACAGTGCAGTATTTAGTAGTTGTTGTGTGCTCCAGTATTACACATAGAGTGAAGAACAGATTTGTTGCACACAGAGAGAGAACCACAGTTACTGTGCGTTGAATAGCCTGATGGCACTGGGAAAAAAACTGTTCCTGAATCGTGTTGTGTGTGTGCGAATTGTCCTGAGTCTCTTATCAGATGGCAGGAAAGTAAAAAGTGGCAGTGCAGGATGGCTGGGGTCCTTCATGAGACAGCACATGCTGTAAATGTCCGTTATTGCAGGGAGTGGTGTGCCTGTGATCCTCTGGGCCGTTTTCACCACCCTCCGCAGAGCCTTCTTGTCCTGAGCAGTGCAGCTGCCGTACCAAGACGCAACACTCCCCGAGAGGATGGACTCCAAAGGGCACCTGTAGAAGCTGGTGAGGACAGATGTGGACACCCCAGCCTTCTTTAGGCATCTGAGGAAGTGAAGTCATTGGTGGGCTTTTTTGGTGACCGCAGCTGTGTGTTCTGAGGACTTGAGGCTGGCACTGAGGGTGACCCCAAGGAGCTTGAAGCTGCTGACCCTCTCCACAGCGCCTCCTCGGATGTAGATGGGGGAATGAGCTGCATCCTGCATCCTAAAATCCAGAACCATCTCTTTGGCTTTGCTGACGTTGAGAGAGAGATTGTTCTCCTGACACCACTCTGCCAGGAATCTCACCTCCTCTCTGTAGGCTGTCTCGTCGTTGTTGCTGATCAGGCCCACAATGGTGGTATCATCAGCAAACTTGATGATGGTGTTTGAGCTGTGTCTGGACACACAGTTGTGTGTAAACAGGGAGTACGGCATTGGACTTAGAACGCTTCCCTGTGACATGCCCATGTTGAGGATCATTGTGGTGGAGGTGTTTTTGCCGATCCTCATGTGCTGCGGTCTGTTGGTGAGAAAGTCCAGAACCCAGTTGCACAGAGTAGCCCCAGCAGCTTCTTGATCAGCTTGGAGGGGATAACCGTGTTAAATGCGGAGCTGAAATCCACAAACAGCAGTCTCTCATAGCAGTTCTTATTGTCCAGGTGAGCCAGGGTGGTGTGAATGGAGTGTGTGATGGCATTTTCAGTGGATCTGTTGTGACAGTATACAAACTAAAGGGGGTCCAGAGTGGTCGGAATGGAGCATGATGTGTCCCATTACCAGCCTTTCAAAGCACTTAATTGTTATGGAAGTTAGTGCAACAGGCCGAAAGTCATTAAGGCAGCTGGCTTTGTTCTTGGGTATAGGAACAATGGTGCTGTTTTTGAAGCAGACAGGGACAGCCAAGCTTTTCAAGGAGGTGTTAAAAATGTCTGTAAAGACGGCAGACAGCTGCTCACTGCAAACCTTCAATACACAACCCAAAATTCTGTCTGGGCCGGCAGCTTTGCAGATGTTGACTCTGTTAAAGCTCTTTTTCACATCCGCAGCAGACACGGTGAGATTGATGTCATGTGGTGCAGCCAGAGCTCGCTCTGGTGGATGTGAGTTAGCGAGCACAAGGCGTGCATACAGTGCATTCAGTTCGTTTGGGAGTGATGGGCTGTTGGAAACAAGAGTGTGCACTCGTTGTTTGTAGTCCATCAGCGTCTGAATCCCCCTCCACATCTGACGCGCAGTTAAACTGAGAGTCCACTTTGCTGCTGTACTCCGGTTTTGTGTTCTTGACGGCTTTCCGGAGATCGTACCTGCATTTCTTGTACAGGTCCGCGTCTCTGGACTGGAAAGCACGCATCCACTCACAGAGCTTACTGCGGATGGCAGCATTCACCCAGGGTTTCTGGTTGGGGAATGTCTGGACAGTTTTTGTGGGAATGCATTCCTCCACGCAGATCTTAATGAAATCAGTGACTGCAGTGCTGTACTCATCCAGGTCAGAGGATAAATCGGGACATGTCCCAGTCCACACAGTCAAAGCAGCCCTGAAGCTTCTCCTCTCCCTCATGTGTTCAGCGCTGCATCGTGCATGTCACCGGCTCCTCGCACTTTAGTCTCTGCTTGTTAGCAGGCAGCAACAGCACTGCACTGTGATCTAAGGCAATTTGTAGGAGTGTTTGTCTATCGTTCTGGATTAAACTACTAGCTGGCTGCAAAATAGACATTACAAACAAGACAATGTACACAAAACAGACAAATCTGCGAGGAGCGGCATCCAACATGTTGCCACTCTACAGCGCCACTCTGCGGCGTAGTTATAAAATCACATCCTATTAGGCATGTGATTTTATAACTGCATGACATAGCCTGAGACAGTTAAGAAATGCATGAGGGAATGTTGATGAGATGGTTCACACTTTAAAAGAGTATTGTCATGTTCGTCACAGAGATAGAGGAAGCAGTAACAGAGGTACCAGAAACACAAGGAGCTGAAGCCATTCACTCACACTCACACCTATGGTCAATTTAGGAACTCCATTTTACCTGACGAGCATGTCTTTGGATGGTGGGAGACAACGGAAACCCTGCAGGGAACCTACACCACCACAAGGGGAACATGCAAACTACTGTCATGGCTGATCCCCACGCATGAATGGCAAGCACACATGCACCGGGGATAGTTAATGTGCTCCATATCTTTATTTCTTTTCACTCCAAAACACAACAGGCCTGAGAGCCTGAACTATAGTTTAACATAAGGATAAACAGGAGAAACTCAAGCTACCGTGTGGCTTGACCGCCACTTGCAAACTAAACTCAAAACCCTTAAATACGTAAACACAAAACCCAACCACCAATAACGAAACACAAACACTTATTACTAATAGCCCCCAGCTGTGACTAATCCCAAACACAAAATATAACTTAAACAAGTTAAAATATAACTTAAACACTATCACAAACCCCAGACCTGACAGAATCCCCAACCTTAGGATGCCCACCGGGGCGCAAACAGACCCATACAACATCCAACGAGTGGAGGAGGAAGCGTCCCGTGCGCCCCACCCAACCACATCTCACCAGATGACGTCCTGGCCAGTGCTCCACAGTGCCAGGTTGGTCTGGGTGGGTCCCATGGGACGCTCCCCCTTGGGAGTCCCTGTGCTTTCTCAGGGAGCCCCCAACCGGGAGACCTTCACTGTCCTTGGGGGCGGAACCCCCTACCGGAAGCCCCTCACTGTCCTTAAGGGCAGAGCCCCCTACCGGGAACCCCTCACTGTCCTTGGGGGTGGAGCCCCTTACTGGGAGTCCCACGCTGTCCACAGGGGCGGAGCCCCACACTGTCCTCAGAGGTGGAGCCCCCTACTGGGAGCCCGTCTCTATCCTCGGGGGCAGAGCCCCCTACCAGGAGCCCCTCTCTGTCCTCAAGGGTGAAGCCCCTTCCCGGGAGCCCCTCCGCGGGGAGCCCATCACTCTCCTCGGGGGTGGAGCCCCCTACCGGAAGCTCCGTTCTCCGAGGTGGAAACCCTTACTGGGAGCCCCTTACTGTCCTCAAGGGCGGAGCCCCCTCCGGGTAGCCCCTCTGCAGGGAGCCCATCCCTGTTCTCCCTGGCAGAGGCCCTTAATGGTGAGCCCCTCAATTTCCTCTGGGCCAGAGCCTCTTCCTGGGAGCCCTTCATCGGGGGAATCCCTCACTGTCCTTTGGAGTGGAGCCCTCCCTGTGACCACCAAAGCCCTCGGGAACCCCAGTACCACCCCCACAAAAATTTCAGGAGAAAACCCCCCGTCACTGTGGCTGTTATGGGCCCCTCTCGACCAGATGAATGCCCCTCACTAGCCTCAATAGGCCCCTCACTGGCCTCAATAGCCCCTCACTGGCCTCAATAGGCCCCTCGCTAGCCTTAGTAGGCCCCTCACTAGCCTCAATAGCTTCTATAGGCCCCTCTCTAGCCTCTCTAGGCCCCTCATGGGTGGCTGCAGGCCCTTTGGCTACGGCTAAGGCTACAGGCCTCTCAGCTATGGCTAATGTAGGCTGTAATGGCTCTACTAAAGAGCTTAATAGTTCTTCTAAAGGGCCTAATAAGTCCACAGGCTCCATGCTACATACTAGGGGCTCTGGGCAGCCAATGGCTCCAGCCAACAGGTCTAGCTACCCAGCTAACCGGCTAACTCGAGCTGATAAGTGAAGCCGGGGGGCAGGCGTAGGAGGCTGCAGCCGTCTCCGGGGTGCTGACACAGGCTATTGTAGCTCGGTCATGGCACTGGCGAGCGTGGTCTCAGCGGCGCTGGCGAGCTTGGTCTCAGCCGCGCTGGCAAGCGTGGTCTTTGTGCTCGGGAGCTGAGCTGCAGGGCTCTGCAGCTGTGTGGCAGGTGTGTGGCTTTCTCGCTCTGTGGTGGTTGTCGGCGACGTGTTGGAACCCACACGCCCCAAGGGTAGAGCGTGAAGCACCAGAGTAACCAGGGTCCTAGGGCCACTCAGTCGCTGCCTTTGGCCGCCTGCTTTTCTCCACTACGGGCTGGCCTGGCCATGTAGCTTCAGTGAGCGGTGCTTCGCGCTGCTCTGCAGCGCGGCTTGGGAGCGGAGTTTCATGGTGCGGAGCTGCATGCGTTGGGCATGTAGTCGCTGCCCAGTTTCCCTCTGAGTGGTCGGCCATGTCTCGGGCAATGAGCTCCTGAGAGAGTGTGGCCAGTGCTCTCAGGAGCCACTCCTCTTCCTCCTGTGTGCTCGCCCATTGTCGCGACAGAGGATGGAGCAATCCTGACTCCCTCAGGGTCCTAGCGCCTGACCGAGCTTGAATTGAGGCTACCTGCCCTAACTGAGGGCGAGCCCTTTGAGGCAGGCTGGGCACGATCCGGAGCGGCGGAGTGCCGGATTTGTTAGGTTGGTCAATCTGTCACGGCTGATCCCCTTCTCCACGCACCAGGGATAGTTAATGTGCTCCATATCTTTATTTCTTTTCACTCCAAAACACAACAGGCCTGAGAGCCTGAACTATAGTTTAACATAAGGATAAACAGGAGAAACTCAAGCTGCTGTGTGGGTTGACCGACACTTGCAAACTAAACTCAAAACCCTTAAATACATAAACACAAAACCCAACCACCAATAACAAAACACAAACAATTATTACTATAACCCCCAGCTGTGACTAATCCCAAACACAAAATATAACTTAAACGAGGATGGTTTTAAGTGGCCACCCACCATCACAAACCCCAGACCTGACAACTACACAGCATAATCAATAGAATAAAAACTATAAAATGTAACAGTATGATAAAAAACTGCCCACTATTCAAATATTATATGAACACAAATATACTGCATGATCTCTGTCATGCTGCTGCTATATTTGCCCAATTATTATTTATTGATCTACCTCTATTCTGCAATTTCAATTAATGCTTCTACTGTACAATCCGGGTCCCCTTTATCCAGTTTAGTCTTGTTTCCCTCAGTGCAGTCCCCAGTTTTGTTACATTCAGCCCCCCAGCATAAAGCCCTTCTACCTAATGTCTTGTGTAATCCCCATGTGTAAGCCTAATATATACATCAATATTAAGAGCTGTACTTTAAATAGTACATGTAAAAGATTTGCACATGCTAAAGGATCAGTTTAAGAACTTACAGAAAAGAACTAGAACACTAGAATGGAAGAAATAATTTATGCACCTCTAAAAAGGTAATATCAATAATCATACATGAAAAACATAATAATTATCAGCAAACAAACATTTATTAACCTAAAAAAAAATTGTCAAATGTATTAGATTATGTTTTATGTTTTTACCTGAATAGTGGGTGGGGAGCGCTGCTTTCGTGTTGTGGTTGTGGACAGAGTTGTTGTCGTCTCTATGAAAGTGGTGGACATCTCAGGGGGCACAGGGGTGGTGGTACGGGAAGGGCTCCGGCTGGTGGGTACATCTCCCACCAGCCGCACACTGCCATTCACTTTGATGTTGGCATGGCCCTCTGCGGCCATGTTAAGAACCTTCAACCCATTGTAGTACAAGCCTGATAGCTGGCCTTGGTAAGGACGCTTGCGATCGTTTCCACCTATTGAAATTGTGGCTTGTGTATTGAAGATGGTGAGTTGCCGACCTAAAGACAAAACCAAGGCAGAACTACAGTCACATCCATAAGCTCCGGAAAAAAATAAGAGACCTCTTCTCAGGCTGAATCTTCTATAGGTGCAAGTATTGAAATGAACAGCCTTGCCTTGTTTTTAAAAACTGATGACAATATTTCTCTTAATTTCCTTATAAGAAATATTGTTCTTTAAAGCATAATTTTAAAGGAAATGACAAAACATCAAAATAAGATAACTTGAATAATTCAAAGAAAACAAATCTCTTGTTCACTCAAACAAAATGGCAATAATTATCTTTGACGTACTTTTAGTAGTGTTTTGCCATCCAACTGGTCACATTGCAAGAGGAGAGTGTTGATTACAGCAGTGTTTTTTTTTATACTATTCAGGTGATCACCTAATCAGAACATCATAAAGCAGAATGAGGTGTGCTTGTGTAGGTATTTAACAGACACTGGCATGCAATGGTTGTCATACTCATAGAGATGCTGATAAAAAATAAATTGCAGTGGTCTCTTATTTTTTTCCAGAGCTGTGTATTACATACTAACATATAATGACAAAGTACATGCTCATTACAATGAAACCAGAGTGTACAAAATTGTTGGTGTATTTAATAGGCCACTTTTTAACTGTAACTCAATAACTGACCACATAATGTGTTTGTGTGTGTGTGTGTGTGTGTGTGTGTGTGTGCGTTTGTTAGAGTGTATGCAACTGCATAAGTATGTATATCTGCCCTGTGGACAGATACTAGTGCATACATGAAATGTTTGACAAACCATGTTATCACAATAACAAGGCAGAGAGCCCTAACAGCCAGATTCATAACCAAATGTCACATTTATAGCATAACTCTCATGCATTTTCTTGTTCAAATGAACAAAGAAAAAAATACAAACATGAAAAATACAATATCAATATCACTACAGTTAACAATGCTACAGATTTGTAATTCCATAGGGCATGAGATGACTGGGAGGGAAAAATATCATCTTAAACAGATCAAAGAAATATGTTAATTCATGCATATAATATTACCAATGGGATTTTGAAGAGGCTTTAAATGTTAAAGGGACTTTAGGATAATCTTATGAGGTTTAGGTAATGAACATTTAAAACCATTTTATATCCATATTATTGTAAGAAATTAAGTTGTAGGGGCGTGGTAGTAGCCAAGAGTATAAAACACATGCTTGTGACCCTGATGACCACAAAGTCAAGAAACTGTAAAACTGTAAAGCCTGGCACTGGATCAGAGGTGGAGTCCCAGTCAGGCACTACTGGAGAGCCCTCTCCAGATCTTCAGTCCAGAGTTTCACACAAGCCCATAGGGTAGAGATTTGGATCACTTGAGTACTAGGCTTCCAAGTGGTATACATAGACCCTTAGGACTGTCTACTCAGCCTAGCCTAGTATACTCAGCCTAGCCTAGTTACTGAACATTTTGTCATTTGACCTGACTGTGTTTTCTGACCTGTGTGTTTGGATTCTAGATTTCTGTCCTTGCACTGTGGATTTGAATTTGGTTGGATTTACTGGTTTTGGACTGTTTTTGCTCTTTGGATTCTCCTACTGAACTCTGAAATTTATTCCTTAATTAAACTCCTTATTAAGTTTCTTTTTGTGCTCTGCATTTGGGTCTATATCTGTGCACATTTCAGAATACTTCACCGATAAAGATGGACACAGCAGAGCTACGAAAAATCTTGGCAGGCTATCTGCATCCCTCTGGCAGCCCCGTTGTCACACCACAGCCAGAGGCAGCGCCGGCCTCAGTCTCAGTCCCCATTAGCGAGCTAATGCTTACTGAAACCTTTGGGGGAGACCCTGCCCACTGTCGCAGTTTCCTCATGCAATGTGCTTTGTACATGGAACACCAAACCAGGCTAGGCTGAGTAGTTTGGTGCATTTTATTTCATTACTGATCAGCTGTATGATTTATGTCAGGGATCCTGGTCTGCAGCTGACTTTGCACTCGAGTTCCGTACACTTTCCTCAGGGAGCAGTTGGAGCAGCACAGCACTTTTAACTATATTCCGACATGGACTAAACAGAGATCTCCAATTGGGCTGTCGAAGAGACATCGCGGATCTCGAGCAATACATCCAGACCGCCATTGCTGTAGACCAGCTCCTACAACCGTGTCATCGCCCAGCAACCATCACTCCTCCTCTACCACCTGTAAATCCATGTCGACGCCCAGCCCAGTGTCAGAGCCTCAGCCAATGCAGCTCAGAAGAACACCTCTGTCTTCCGTAGAGCAACAACACTGCCTGCAGGCTAGTTTGTGTCTGTACTGTGGAGAATCTGGACACATTACTGCAGTTCGACTATGCCACTAGTCCGACTACAAAACAGGTATTCATTTCCAACCTCTCTCTCATTACTCAGTGCTTATAACTTGGTTCGTATAAGGAAGGGGACGAATGGAAAATGGCTTCTATGAGTACTTTGTAATGCCATTTGGCTTAGCAAATTCTCTGTTTGTGTTCCAGTCATTCATGGATGAGATTTTCAGGGACATGCTGGACACTTTTATATTGATATATATTGATGGCATCTTCATTTTCTCCCCAGGTATCACTTGAACATGTTAGACAAGTCTTACAAAGATTATGGGAGAACAAGGTTGCATCTTCCACCAGGCTTCCATCTCCTTCCTGGGCCACGTGTTAAAGAACGGACCATTCATATGGAGGTTCAAAAGACCCAAGCAATTCAACAGTGGCCAGATCCCAAGGGTATCAAGGATCTTCAATGCTTCCTTGGATTTGCTAATTACTATCGGTGATTCATCCATAATTTCAGTCAGGTTGCCGAGCCACTTACTTCATTGCTATAAAGATCTTCTGGTAAGCTGTTTCAGATGCTGCAAGCTTGTAAGGCCTTCTAGACTCTTAAAGATTTGTTCAGTTCAGCTCCTATTTTACAACAACCAGACCCAGCGCTGCCCTTTGAGGTGGAGGTAGATGCTTCTGAGGTTGGTGTAAGGGCTGTACTCTCCCATAGACAAGGTATACCTCATGAGTTGCATTTTTTTCATGTAAACATTCTCCTGCAGAGTAGAACTACAGTGTGGGGGACAGATATATACTCTGTCCCCTACACTGTAGGAGAGGAGACACTGGTTGGAGGGAGCAGCACACTCATTCATCATCTATACTGGTCATCATAATCTGGAATACTTAAGAAAGGCAAGGCGACTCAACCCTTGCCAGGCCAGGTGGGCTCTGTTTTTCTCCAGATTCCAGTATGTTGTGACATACTGACCGGGTTAAAAGAAAATCAAGGCAGGTCTCTCGTGCATGTCATATTGACATGAGTCAATATGACAAGCAGGAGAGACCTGTCATCCTCACAACCATCTTACCTCTTGCCTGTATTGTGGCTCCTGTCCTTTGGGAGGTGGTGGAACACAAATTGGAACATTCCTCCTCCAACAGAAACCCCAGAAGGAAAATGGTTTGTGCCTCCAGAGCACTGCAATACCCTATTACAGTGGGCCCATACAACCTTAGGCTCAGGTCACCCGGAAATCACCAACATGACAGAACTCCTCTCCTGTGGATTCTGGTGGTCCTCCATTTGGGGAGATGTAACAGATTTTACCCTGTCCTGTCCTACCTGTGCACAATCTAAGATCCCATGACAGCTTCTGGCTGGTTTCTTAGAACCACTTCTTGTTCTCCAATGTCCCTGGTCATATTTGGCCATTGATTTTATCACTGACCTCTCAGAATCTGAGGGATACACGACCATAGTGGTGGTGGTAGATTGTTTTTCAAAAATGTACCTGCCTTATTCTTCTACCGGGTGTGCCAAGGGCATGAGAAAAAGCAGAACTCTTGGTAAGAGAGGTTTTTCTTCTTTTCGGTATCCCAGGAGATAACACCTTGAATCGTGGACCCTGATTCACCTCACAGGTTTGGCAAGCTTTTTATTCTCTTTTAGGGGTTAATGTCAGTTTAACCTCAGGATATCACCCCCAGAGTAATGGTCATGCAGGAAGGCTAAACCAGGAGATTGGCTGATTCAGTACACACAGAACTACTTACAACACTCTTCTCTTAAATTCACCACATTTCAGTGTGTTCTAGGGTTCCAGCCTCCATTTTTCCCTCTGGGAATCTGAGCCCACCAATGCCCCAGGAGTGGACGACCGGTTCCGCAGGAGTAGACGGGTAAAGGAGGCATCCCATGTGTATCTACAACAGGCTGTCTGACGACAGAAACATCACGTATCCACGCCACCAACCGACCCCCTGTTCCAACCAGGACAATGAGCATAGTTGTCCATCCATATGCAGGGGATGACTAGAATATCTTATTGATAGCGAGGGCTGTGGTACAGAGGAACAGTCATGGGTGGCCACCGACGATATCCTGGATCCTAGTCTCATTTCTGATTTTCACCATTTGCACCCTAATCAGCCAGCCCCTCGCCACCATGGTCATCCACCTACTCGTCAACCTCAGTCATCTGGAGACTCCTGTGAAGGCGGGATACTGTAATTCCTGGCACTGGATCAGATGTGGAGTCCCAGTCAGGCACTACCAGACAGTCCTCTCCAGATCTCCACTACAGGCCCATAGGGCAGAGATCTACAGGCCCACAGGCCCATAGGGCAAAGATCTGGATCACCTGAGTACTAGGCTTTCAGGTGGTATAAATAGACCCTTAGGACTGTCTACCTGTGCAAAGTATATTCTGCTTTGTATATATTCACATGAATTGTCCCAAGATTATAACAAAAAATGAAGCCAAAAGATAATTTTTGCTTACAAAATATATTCACTATTCTTAATATATATTTTTATATATTCTTAATTCTAAATTTTCAACTGCTCCATTTTGTTCTCAGATCTAACATATCTTATTATTTATTGCCAGTCCCTTTAACTGGTGAATGGCTCAAAATGATTTAATGGAGGTAACACAAAAAAGGAAAGGAAAAGGACAAATTTACTGCCAATTAAGGTTTTAAAGCTTGTTAGGCCAATTGTCTGCGTAACAATGAAACAATTTGACAAGGGAAAAATGAAAACAAAAAAATGAACAAGGATTAATGTCATGTGAAGGTTACCTTTTTCATGAAGCCAATCTTCGACTGGTCGGGTATATTTGAATGGGATTTTCTTATTAGCCATTTGAAAGCGCTCAATGTCACTGTTGCCTTTAAAGTTTGAAAGTTTAAAAAGCATCTTAGCACTCTTGGCACATTTCACATTTAAACACCGTTTAAGAGAATGTTTAGCCATGTTTAAGATTGGTTAATTGTTATTAATTATGATAATCAGTTTATGTGTTTTTGACATCATATATGATTCATTTAAACATTTCTGTAGAACAGAACACATAAATAATGTGTTTCACAAACAGGATGCATCTTACCAGTCTCAAGCATGGTTAAACGCACCACATTTTCTTCATAACATTGAAGCATATAGGGCATAGAAAGTACATTACAGACAGTACATCAATGAAACATGCTAGTAACCTATTTCTAAAACCTATTTCTTAACTGGGAGTAATTCAAAGGCACTGCTGCCTACTAGAAATCACATTCTCACACAGAGACAAGGAACAAACCCTTTTACCCACAGTTTGTGGGAGAGCAACGATGGAAATATAAAGAGACAATATACAGATGATCCATACAAGCTGGTGAAGGAGATTTGAATGATAAAAATCATGATTAATATGGTAGGAATACACTCCAATTAAAGTGAATACAACATTTCTATAGTAAAACACACTACAAAATTCTCAGTGTCCCTCAGCCCTCTGTATGCTCAAATGGCATGAATCCTAGGTCCTTTGAGCTGGGATGTTTTGTCCCCTAAGAGTGCCCCTCCAAAGAAGGCCCCAAACCTAAAGCAAAAAACATCTGCACTTGAGCGAACATAAGCAAAGGTGTTTCACTGTGTGCATCCTTGAGCGTGACAGCCAGTTCATAGATAAGTATATGTGCCAAGCATTTGAACATTAGTGTACACTAGAAGTACGCAGAAATTGCATGTCTTGGGTCTGTAATAAATGAGTTTCCGAAGTTACTTCATGTCAAAGGGGTCAAGGGGAATATGTTGAACCAACATGGACATAAATTGTCCATGAAGTCCACGCGTGCACTGGGGCCATGGGGACAGGATTCTTTGGTGTAGACCTGTGGAGGGGGGTTATGGGCTGCTGGGAGATACAGTATGTGCACCTCTCTTAAAAATAACTGCATTTAATATTAATGTATTATATGAATTGGAATCTTAGTAAATTAGAAAGAGTAAGTACAAAATTAATTAAGTATTAATCTAAACCCATGGGTCAGTGCCAATCAGACTCACACAGGCAAGTGGTTGTAAAGCCTCTAAAGGGTTACAGGTCACATGAAGCACTGAAAAAGCCTGAGGGATCTCAGACAGGTTTGCCTTGAATCATAGCGGTGGCCCTTGGCGAATAAACAGAAATTATAGAAAGTGTGAGTTGACGAATCTGACTTTCTTATGCAAAAAGCTAAGGGGCGTTGACGATGGTGTCTGGAGGAAAGGTGCCACTGGATGAATGGCAGTTGTTTCTATAACAGGTAAGTGAGAGATCACATTGACCTCTGCTGTCTGTTTGAGAATGAAATAAGTGCGGTACAGTCCATGCAAAATAAATGTGTGTCTTTGTGTTGAGATATACTCTCGCCGACGGCAAGGTTTACGCCTGAAATAGTTTTGTGTTGTACAGATTTATTGAGATAAGTACTGCATGATTTATTGATGTATTTTGAAATGTATCCAACAAAAGTAAGATTGTGTGCATATATATATATATATATATATATATATATATTTATGCTACCGTGCCCTTCTGCGCATCTGCAGTCTTAGGATTCAGTACTACCTAGCATTAGGGAAGCTGGTTCATCTGTGCTATCTTACATTCGGGTCACTGGTTTATGGTAATTAATATCTTAAAAGCTCCTTTAAGCTCCTTTACTTTTGATTTGTTCATGTACTTGTTTGCTCCTACACGTTGTCTTCAGTGCACAGTTCAAGGGTATATTAATGTATGTTGCTACTCTGGAGTGTCTTTGCAGTCATTACATAAGCAATTTCCTCTAGGATCAATAACGTTTTCTGATTCTGATTCTAAAATGCCTTTTTTCTGCAGTTTGCAGAATGCTATCTGAAACTAGGAAGTATCAGCACTGTCCAGATATCACCATAAGCTCTAAAAAAACTCACAGAGAAGAAGTTTCTGTCACTTGACATCTTCTAACTGTCTGTTCGCTAAGACTTCAACACCACATTGCAGGTTTAGGATGGAGCAGGTGTATTATTAGAAATGAGAAATCTGTGTAACACTCTAATACTTACAGTACAGGAAGTAAATCAAACTAAACGGTGAGGAGTACATGATCTAATAGCAGTAAATGCAGCTGTAGAAGGCATACCTTATGAACATTTCGCCTCAGGCTAAGTATTTCGTGGTAATAGATTTATGTTCAAGGTGTTTGTTTGCATTTACATATAGAGGGAAGCAATATAGCTATACAAGGCTCCCACAAAGATTCAAACATTCTCCTCACATATTCAACCAGGTCCTGAGACAGGATCTAGAGGAGTTTGATGTAGATAGTACAATATTACAGTATCTTGATTATTTAATCCTATGATCCCCGACAAAAGAACAGAGGACTCCATTAAGGTCTCAAGAAATTAGCGGAGTGGGGGACATAAGGTTACAATACTGTCAACCACAGGTTTTTCTCCTTACCTGGGAAGGCTTGTGGCACATGGAACTAAAGCAATGATGATGTCCTTTTTGGGAATGACAGGCTTTAGTGTAGAACTGAGCGAAGACTATGCAATAAAATGGACAGCTGATGCATATGGGCCTTTGAGTCTTTGCCACCCATTGTGATAAATTTGCATTGGCAGTGTTAATTTAGGAGACATGGAGTGGGAGAAAAAAGCAACCCATAGCGTATTACAGCACTAAGATAGGTGGAGTGGCCCCAGGGATGACCACCATGCTATCAGGGTTTAGCGGCAAGATATTATGGCTATGAAAAAGCTTTTGTGCTAACAATGGGGCACCCAGTGATTATCTACTGTAATCATAAAATTATAGGGCTAATTGAAAATAGTAGATTTGTGTTGACCCAAGCGAGAAGTTTGCTGTATTCGTTCTTTCTCGGATGCAACTCTTAAAAGATGTACAATAGTTAATTCAGCAGAATTACTGCCATTCCAGTTTGAAGGAAAACCACACATCTCTAGCCTTTTCAAGGCTGAGGCCTGATTTAGAGTCTGCTATAATTGCAGAAGCAGATTTAACTTATTTCATTGATGGGTCTTGTTACAGAGATCATTTGGGGAATGCAGGCAACGCAGTAATTAGAAAAGAAAATGGAAACAGTCTTACAGTAGAAAGGGCTGAACACTGTCCCCAACCATGTTCTGCCCAATTAGCAGAACTAAATGCATTAACAGCATGTAAGCTGGCAAATCAAAGTGTTTGAAACTTTTTTCCTCCAATTTTTAAGAGGAATGGGAAACAGCTTGGTGAGCAGAGGAGGAGATACAAACTATACCTCCCATCTGTTTTATGGGCAACTTCAGACACAACAGAGAATTTCGTGAGTGCAGTTTGATGTGCATTACTGAAACATGGCTGCAAGAGTGCATTCCTGACTCTGCCGTGGATGTCGCTGGCTTTTTGTACATTTGGGCAGACAGAACTCAGCGCAAGAGTGGAGAGAGCAAGGGGGCGGAGTTGCTCTCTTTGTTAATGAGAGATGGTGCCACCCGAGTCACATTGTGATTCTGCAGCCCGGATATTGAACTGTTAGCAGTGGGACTATGTCCGTACTATCTGCCCAGAGAATTCTCACACGTGATCGCTATTGTTGTTTACATTCCTCCATCAGCCAACGCGACGATGGCGTGTGACATCATTCACTCCATGACCGCTAGACTGCAGACAATGCAGCAAGACGCTTTCGTCCTAATATCCGGCGATTTCAATAATGTCTCCCTTAACAAGACGCTGTGCACCTTCAGACAGTTTGTAGACTGCCCTACCAGAGAAAACAAGACACGGGACTTGCTGTATGCTAATGTCAAAGAGGCATGCAGCTGCACAGCCATCCCACCTCTGGGCAGATCGGACCACAACTTCAGGGCAGTGAGGGAGTGGTCAAAGGAGGCCAGTGCAGCCCTGCAAGACTGCATGGAGATTATGGACTGGGAGACCCTGTATAAGCCACATAGAGAGGATGCTGATAACCTCACAGACTGTCACTGACTACATCAACTTCTGTGTGGATAATGCTGTACCAGTGAAATCCATTCGCTGCTTCCCCAACAACAAGCCATGGGTCACCAAAGACATCAAAGCCCTTCTGAATAAGAAAAAGAAAGCATTCAGGTCAGGTGACAAGGAGGCAGCCAAGGAAGTTCAGAGGCTCTTGTCTGTGAGGTTAAAGGAGGGATAGGACAGATACAGGAAAAAGCTGGAACAAGAGCTGCAGCAGAATAACAGCAGATATGTGTGGAGGGGCATGAAGAACATGACAGATGGTGATGTGGAGAGGGTCAATCAGTTTAATCTGTTCTTTAATAGATTTGACAGCAGGCCTGTTTCCAGCATCAGCTCCAGCACAGCCCATATTGCACCCAGTTCACTTACTCCCTCCATCTCTGTCAAGCCAAACTGCAGCTCTCCGTCCATCCACTCTCCTTCTCCTTCTCCCACCATCGTACCAGCCAGAGTCTCCACCTCCTTTACCCCGGCCACTGTTGACTCCAGTTCGCCTACCAGGCCAAGTTTGGCGTGGATGATACCATCATCTACCTGCTACACCATGCTTACAGCCATCTTGACATACCAAGTGCATCCCTGAAGATTACATTCTTCGACTTCTCCAGTGCCTTCAACACCATACAGCCAGCCCGGCTAGCGAGCAAACTCTCTGCTATTCTCTCTTAGTTGCATGGATTTTGGATTACCTGACTGATAGGCCACAGTACGTGGGACTACAGGGATGTAAGTCTGACACGGGTTTTGTGTAGCACTGGAGCACCTCAGGGAACTGTTCGGACACCGTTCCTCTTCACCTTGTACCCATCTGACTTCAAGTACAACACAGAGGGGTTGCCATCTGCAGAAATTCTCAGATAACTTAGTGACAGTCAAATGTATCAAGGGTGGGGACAACTTGGAATGCAGGATGGCTGTGGACAATTTTGTGAACTGGTGTGAGCTGAATCAGTTGGACTCTCCTATCACTCCTCTGTCCATTAGAGGGGTGTATGTGGAGATTGTTCAGGAGGTCCATTTCACTAGGGTAAGGTCCATTTCACTTAAAAGCATGTATTTAGAAGGACAAATGTGGAAATCCAGACATGTCCTTAGAAAAAGTCATAAATCACCGAGCCATGCAGCCAGAAAGACAAAGAGAGACCTAGAAGAGGGACTCTCCAGGTGAGCTTCGGGCCAAGACCAGCCGACTCTCCACTTAGACAACGCCTGAAACTTCAGAACAACTCTGCAACTTCATCATCTTCTGACTTCAAGATCAACTCCAAGAACTCCAAGATTCATCTTGTCTGACTTCAAGACAATGCCTGAAACTTCAGAACAACCCTGCAACTCTGAACAAACCCTGAAACTCCAAGGCCAGTTTCACTTCAACCCAGAGAATAAGTATATAGTTCATTCTCATTCTGATCATCTTGGTGCAAGGCCGATCATATGCGTACTAACTGTTTCTAATTACTGGCTTAATAGTACTTAATAGTACTTAATAACCCAGCTTTGATATAAAACCCATAATTAATAAATAATTAAACAAGTAATAATAAATTAGACTCCCTCAGTCACACATCCACAAAATAATCTGTGCAATAGCCTGCTGCTCCTTTCTGTATATTTATTACAGGTTTAAAAATAACTTTGTGTGGAACACTATGTGCATTATTTTTGCAATGATGTGCAACAGTCTATGTGCAATACTGTGTAATGTTCTCACCAGGTGCTAAAACATTATTCTGTGCAATATCATATCATATGTCATTCACTTAATTACTTGCAATTTCTTATGTGCAGTAGTCTTCATGTGCAATATTACTACTTGGTCAATACTTCCATTACTTAATATTGCTTAATAGTTCTTAATTACTACTAATCTTAACCACCATCTATTCCAAACCACCATTTATGTCAATAGTTTTTCCACTCAGCTGCGTTACTTGCCTATACTTACCTATACAAAGCATTTCTGTATGTAGCATAGTCTATTCATATTGTGGTTGCTTTCTTTCTACAGATTTATTTATTTTATTTCATTTCGATTTTATTTCGATTTTATTTCGACTTTTTTTATTTTATTTACATTATTCTTGTGTCTCTGTGTCTGTGTGTTGTGGCAGTCACCACAGAACTAATTTCCTCTGGGATCAATAAAGTTTTCTGATTCTGATTCTAACAATATTAATCACTAACGCACATGGATTAGATTGCAGTTCAAGGGGAGAAGCAGTAAGGAAAAAAGAAACAAGATCTCTGTACTTGGTCTCCGTACTTACAAGCAACAATCGATTAATTATGGGGTAGATGTGACGTGTGTGCCCAACATATCGTAAGACAGGGTATCACTACCCTTGTAGGGCACATAACAGTGCCCACAGGACCATTTAAGCACATGGTAATGGATTATGTAGAAATGATTAAACAAGTCAGATGAAATAAGTAATGCTGGTGGTCACTGATAGATTTAGTAGATGGGTAGAAGCACCCCCATCTAAGGATCAAAGTGCTGGAACAGTGGTGAAGTTTCTGACAAGGGAAGCCATTCCAAGTTTCCCATCAGAAATCAGTTCTGACTGTGAGTCAGACTTTGTACAGCAGACCGTTAAAAAGGTATTGTAGTTAAGAATCAAGTAGCAATTGGGTATGTCTATCATCCCCAGTCTCAAGGCATGGTAGAATGAGTCAATGGGACCTTGAAGGTGAAAATAAACAAAAGTTGTGTGGAAACTCCCCATCAGATGCTTATTGGGAGACATATGCCTGTACCACATTTAAAGGAACCCTATCAGGAACCCACTTTGGAACAGTTGGAAACAGAATTGAGGGCATATATGAAACAACTAACTGCTTTACATAAAGCTGTATATCAACAGGAGCAGAGACGATGATGCCTCTCCCAGTCATGGTGTGTCTCCAGTTGTACGCCAGGGGACAAGGAGGTCACAGCAGCATGTGTGGAGGCCCCAGCGAAGACAGAAGAAGAGGAGGAGGAGACAGAGGACCAGGAAGAGCCCTGGACGAGCTCGCAGACAACGTGACTACTCCCCATTTCATTGCCAACAAGACTCTCCAATGCCATTCTCCTGGCATCAATCAGTAGCAGCGATCAAGCCCATCGACTGCAGCAGTCACATTAACAGCTGGAAGTGGACTTTGAGGGAATCATGTGTTGTTATTTTTGTGTATTTAGCATATATCCTCATTTTCATGCATATGACAGCATATAGTTTTAAGTAAGGCATATAATCAGCATATCTTTTAAGTTTTGATTTACTACTTGTTAGGGAGAGGGCAGAAGAGGGAAGGGGAGGACGCACACAGCCGTTTAAATACTCAATACACTTTAATTTCACACTGGAAGGAGACAGAGCCC
>JBBPCX010113182.1:0-20998 GCA_037974365.1 Hydrocynus forskahlii
TACTGGGTGAAATGTGCAAGTTAAAATGTGCAACATTTCTGGTGCATTATATATATATATACATATATATATATACATATACATATACATATATACTTATCTAGCTTTACACACACACACACACACACACACACACACATATATATACATTTATATTTTTCAATACATTTATCCATATTTATATTTCCAGATTGTTTGTATAATGTACTTTTTTATACTGTACTGTTGTTATAGTTTTTATTCTATTGTTTTGAATTTTTGCTGCTCTTACCTTGTACAGTCCACTTTCTGCCATGACAATGCAAATTTCCCACTTGTGGGACTAATAAAGGATTATCTTATCCTATACATACTATATATACAATAAATCATTTTGTGATTTTGGTTCACAGACTTCACGAGTAGACATGATGCTTGTGTAATACCATGGTCCTTATCGCCCCCACACTGTGTATTTGTTCAAGTGGCTTTATCAGATTCAGTCCACCAAGCCTCTAAACATCAGTACTCTGATTTGCTTTTGTTATTACTGTATTGTAGACATCAAAATATATGGAAGAACTATCTCACAGTTGTCGACACAAAACCATGTAACTCCAAAAAAATGAACTTGACGGGTAACAGAAAAAAAATTCAAATGTCCATGTAAGCCAATGAAAGGAGAGTTTATGAAAAGCTGTTTTGGACCATTTGTACTGGTCCATTCGTGACTTTTGTCACAGTGTAGAGACTGTAAAACAAGTAAAAACATCCTGCTGAAATCCTAGGCAGGATACAATCATAGCTGTCTGCAATTCACGTCAGCCATTTCATAACAGCACTTTCAGGGCAGGCCGGAGGCGTTCTGCACATGCACTCGTGGTCTCATTATCATAGAGACTGTTAGGATGATGAACGTTTGAACAGTTTTGGGTGTATTTTGATATATATGTGATGTGAAACGAAACAACATTAATGTCATAAACACTTTCTAACCTCTACAGAAGACCAAAGCCTGGTATGTGGTTGGTAGGCCAGATGTTTTCCTGAATCATGCTGAGCTTTGACGTTAATGTTGCACTAACAGTCAAACGGTTTTGCACGCCACGGGTTTTACCTGTGGTGACGTAGAGTCAAATTCTAGACTGTCCATTAACTTTCACTAATCAATTGTTTCATCTCTTAATAGCTTGTTAAATATCTAACACGTATCTGGTTACTATATTTATGATCTTTATAATATAATAATGATAATTATAATTATTGCTATCATAATAGTCACATTAGGTGGCTTTTTTATAGTTCAGCAGTGATTAATAAAATATGACACTTTCTGGCTACTAAAGGCACTCTACTGGTGAGCATACAGTAAAAGTATATATAAATGTATATATAAATATATGTTAGTAAAGAATACCGAGTATATTTTTAGTAAATATTATACAACATGCTAATGTAATGTGCAAAAACGTTTAACTGATTGTGCAAATATGACATAAATCATACATTACATGACCTTGGTGAGCTACTGTAATGGGTTATAAAGACATGAGCTGAGTGAGCCTTAGACCCTAATACATTCATTAGTTGAAATATTTCTAAGCACAAAATATGGCTCAGTTACCCTCGATTGTCACCTCAGAGTTGAGAGCAGACTTTAATGCTATGTGGGTTTTGTTAGGGAACCTACACTTCACGTGCAGGAAGAAAAATTTACTTTACACAGGCTTAAACTGAGAACATTTTATAGGAACCAAAAAAGCTATTTCGCTATTCATGAGTTCTGTGTGGAAGAACTTGACTGACTGCACAGAGCCCTGACCTCAACCCCATCCAACACCTTTGGGATGAACTGGAACAGAGATTGTGATCCAGACCTTCTCGTCCAACATCAGTGTCTGACCTCATAAATGCTCTACAGAATGAATGGACACAAATTCCCACAGAAACTTTCAAAGAAGAGTGGAAGCTGCTATAGCAGTAAAGGGGGACCAACTCCATATTAAAGTCTATAGGTTTGAATGCAATTTCATTTAAGTTCCTGTCGGTGTAATGGTCAGGCGTCCCAACACTGTTGTCCATATAGTGTATTTCTCTTTCTTAACGTTAATACACAAGGCTACACAGAAAACCAGGCATGTATAGTCATGGCGTGCCTTAAAACTGCGGCTCTACGGCCCTGCAGTGAAACCCACTGTCATCCCTGTTCCAAAGCCTACGTGCTCTTCCTCACAGCTTCACTTTTCTCTGCACGAACCCACACGGGGCGGGAACCACTACACAGAAATGATGTTTATAAGAACCGAACCCTTTTGAATCGTTCATTTCAATGAATGAAATGTCCGCACACACGATTCATTCACCCAGTGACTCAGATTCCACTCGCCTACACTATATGGACACAAGTATTGGGACGCCTGACCACACCAAACAGCGACTTCAACGACATTGCACTCTAATACATGCCAATAGAACAGCCTCCACACTTCTTGGAAGGCTCTCCACAAGATTTTGGAGTTTCTGTCTATTCATTCTGTTGAGATCAGGCACTGATGTTGGACGAGAAGTCCTGGCTCACAATCTCTGTTCCAGTTAAACCCAAAGGTGCTGGATGGGGTTGAGGTCAGGGCTCTGTGCGGCCAGTCAAGTTCTTCCACACTGAACTCCTCCAGCCATGTCTTTATGGATCTCGCTTTGTGCACTGGGACACAGTCATGCTGGAATAGAAAAGGTTCTTCCCCAAACTGGGTCCACAATTTGGAAGCATGGCGTTATCCAAAATAGTGTCCTGTTGGTTAGGAAGTTGCCCCTGTGATCAAAAGGTAATGGGTTTGAATCCCAGGGCTGCCAGTGTCATCACTGAGGTCCCCTTAAGTAAGGCACCGTCTCCACACACTTCTCCCCAGGGGATATATCGCTGGTTACCCAATGCTTCACATGGTGAATGGGTTAAACGCCCATAAAGAATTTCACAGGATTCACACTGTGTGGTGTGACTATAAGGGGCCACTTTATTTTACAAACCTTTTTGAACCATCAACTCCCATCAGTTTTTAAATATTTTTGTGTTTTGGATTTAGTTACCAGCTACAAAGTGGTGAAATGTGGATGGGTTGGTCTGATATTGATAGGACAAAGCTTTTGCTTTTGATGAAAACGTTCAATTCAGTTGGTGAATCACTTCACGGTTCAAAAGAACCGATTCGTTTACGAGTCACCAACTATCTCTCTTCCGCTCTGCTAAGAGAGAAGCAGAACAACGTGGGGGAAATCTCGTGTACCGGGAGGGAGGAAAAGGTGAGGCACTTTTATTTGAAAAAGAGACAAATATTAGAAATGTACTGACATTGATAGTACTTGCATGTCGTGCTTTTCGAGTGTTTTTATTATAAATGTAGCAGCTTTGCCTCTCCAGCATGTCTTCTCCTTATTGCTACAGAAAGTCATTCATTGTCCAAAACGTACTCTTATTATTGTAATGACTCAAATGCTTGAAATACTCAAGCTTTATGATCAAGTTTGTTTTTTTCTGTACATTTAAAGACTCTAGAAGCAATTTAAAAAGGCTTACTAGGTAAATAAATACTATATTTTCCAGTTTAGCTGCTGTTAGCTAGCTAGCTTGCTATGTACATGCTAAGTACAGTGCAGTTTTTGGTATTATGTGTTATGTGATCATTAATATGATAATAAATAAATTTGAAGTGTTAAGTAGTCAGTACTGCAATTTGTTGGTGGGACTAGATAGCCAGCATGCTGGTTTTAGCATTTTCTGCAGGCAAGCTAGTTAGCATCTTAGCTAACTAGCAATGTCGCACTAACTTGCAGTATTAGTGCTAATATCAGCTTTGTTCGTGTTAAACTGGTCTTTTCTCTGATTTAGAATTATAGTGTTGAGTAATTTAGCGTAGCTAAGTTAGTTCTGAGCCTTTTGGATTGTATATATTTGTTTTGTTAAACTTGACCTTGATGTCACTTAGCTTAGCTGCCATTAAGTGAATTTAGGGCAGTAGAGCCACATGGTGCTGTAAAGATATCATTAACTCTTACAGCCTCAGTGAGGTGTTTGTGTATGTGGACCAAATTCATTATTCATCTTTGTTTTTAACTCATCATGCACAATAGACAAAATAACACATTTTATTTCAATTAATAATGCTCCTTACTAATTTAACTAACATTTATTAGTCAGCACCATAACACTCAATCAGTTAAATCTTAAAAACATCCATTGATCCATAAACAGCTGGGTAAGAGAAATACATTTTCTTTTTTTTAACCCTTCTTTGCTCTTACCAAGCAGTTTATGGATCAGTGGGTGTTTTTAAGCATTTAACTGATTGTTATGGTGTTGACTAATAAAGATTAGTATAGGAGCCTTTTGGGTTGTATAGAGAACAATTTCAGGCTGTTCAGGCTGTGTGGTGTGTTCACGTAAGACAAACACTTAAAATCGACAAAATAGAAGAGGTTAAAAAAAGGGAAAATGTGTTACTCTTGCAAAGCAGTTTATTGATCAGTGGGTGTTTTTTAGGGTTTAACTGGATTCCCTCAGTCTATACATGAACCATTATTATTTGATTAATATGAATATAGTTTTTGAATGAGAAATATCCCACCTACTTGATCTTAATCTTGCTATTGAATATGAACCGTAAATAAACATTGTTCCTAGCCTTTGCTTCATGGCATTGCTTTACAAAACACTGCCTTACAAAACACCTTCAGGAAGCGTCAGCACTCATAAAAGAAGGTCCAGGTAAGAGGATCCGGTTGTTCTTGGGTTTCACTATCTGTATCTTAATGCAGAAAAAATATATGATTACAGTGGTATGTAGACGTAGATGCCCAGTAGTGCTTCATCTGTTGCTTTTAGATGCTGATGGGCAGTGTGTTATCTTTAGCAGATCATAGGTTGATCTGTTGATCTGGTAGTTAGTATATTCTAACCTGCAGTGTTTGCTCTGGATGTTTGGGCTGCTTTGATTCACCTTATTGAACAAGTTGGGCACCAGGCAGCAACCGCCAGTCTGGCGCCTTCTTTATCTTTTAACATTTTGCTTTGACTGTGTCATGATGTAAAAACTTTGCAAACAGTACAAGGGTTGATACGAAATTTGGTTTTATTGCCAGTGTCTCTACCCCCTCATATGGACCTTCCTGTGAAATTAATTAGGTTATCTGTCAGAGGCATATGTCTGTTTTTTTTGTGCCTTGCTGGTTTGGCCGTAGCAAATAACAGCTAACTGAGCTTGATATGCATCCAGAGCCTCTCGTTGTGACTCTCACATGATATTTGATGGTAATGAAATATGCTCTGTAAGAAACCACTAAACCTAATGCCATGCTCTCTGCTCTTGGAGAGGCTAGGATTTCTTTTAATTGCATATTGTGCTTCCAGACAAGGAAGCATTTAGGTAATTTAATGACTTGCTTATGTAGTTACTTGGAAGTAAATTGTGGAAATGTGTTTCAGGAACTTGAAAACAAGAAAATGTAATTTTATTTTAAGCTACTGTACCTTTGGTTACAAATTGTATTGTTATTCCTAGCATTGTAGTGAAAACTATTAAAATGACTTGTGATTTCAAGTGAACCGTTCTCTTCAGGATCTAACCTGGCTAAAACCTGTGCTGCCCAATAAATGTAACTGTTCTGTCGAAAGGGATGAGCGACGGTTGTTGTGAAACTGTTTTTTGGCATTGTGGGGGATTTTGAAGGAAGTTGGGTTCTTCTGTGCGTGATTGCTCCTTTGAGCAGTTAGGTTTTTTTGAAAGCTCGAGTAGGAAGGCATGATGAAATACTTTCTGCAGTACCGTTTTGGTTCAAGTCATTGTAATTTCTGCAAGAATATGTTGGCCTGGTATAATTTTACTCTTTTTAGTCCATGCACAGATGAACTAGTAGATGACTGTCACTGACTCGACCTGCTGTGTTTCTGTAAGTTGTTAAGAACTTAGTTGGAGTGCTGATTTGTTCCATTTGCACTCATTACATTTTCCAAAAAACTGATTCAAAAATGTTTCATTATGAGTCAACCTGTGCATCACTACTACCTGCAGTAATATTTTGTAGCTTCACAGCTTTTTTTTGAGTCTTTATATATATATATATATGTATGTATGTGTGTGTGTGTGTATAATATACATAAAATCTAATCTTTTGAAGTGGTCTGCATTGTTATACTGGTATACTGGGGGCCTTACATTGTAGTGCACGGTTATATAATTCCTGTATTGATTTATCTTCAGCTTGTCTGGAACTGGCTCTGTGCAGAAAATCAAGACGCCATGGATTAATTTTTTAACTTCCAAAAAAAACAAACCTTGAACTTTGGACCAGGACAGATGTGTATAAAATGATCCGGAGACCACAGGAGAGCCAGATTCTCAGAAAAAACTCTTCTGTGTCGGTGCTGTTTTTATCAGTGCAGTTTTTGTCTTCATTTTCTTTTTTTCCCTCCTTTCTTTTTCAGATCCATCATGGCAGGGCCAATTAATCAAGCAAGGGCAAAGATTTCCAAAATAGTAAGTAACTGCTTTTAAAATGAAGTTGGACAAACCAGGCTCACCTGTTCCTAAATGGCTGTTTTCTAATTGCTTAATGTTTTCATTTGCATTTTGTAGAGCTGAATCTAATTCTCCCCATTTTTGGGAAAAATATTTAAATTATGTTTATTTTGTATAAGTTAAGGTTCAGGTCTGTTGTTTTAGCCCAGAGGACCAGATCTATTTCAGCCTAATTTGTTTAAATTGGAAAATAGCTAACTTAGATCTTCTGGGCTTGATCCAAGTTAGTTTTGATAACTTGGGTCTTATAAGATGCCTATAGTATAGACAGACCGATATTAAAAGCTATCAAAAATGCTCATGTTCACAGATAAAGGACAGCTCAACCACGAGGCTAGAACCACTTTGTAAATGAGAAAAAATGGGTGCAATAAAAGTAACTACAAATACTTGTAGCTCTTGAGACTTGATAATTGTGCTCTTTGCAATTGCAACTCAATATAAAACCGATTAATCACTCAGCTCTTGTACTTTCTGATGTAAATAACTAAAACAAAGAGCAATTTTTTAATAGTAGGGACTTTTGCTTTTGGGCTTTTTCAGTTTTGCTAATTTGAGTTTTTGTTAAATGACGAGTGGAACGGCTTTCAAAGTTAATGATCTTTTCCTTGTCTTTTTTAAAACCGCAGTTCAATGGGGAACCGCGGTCATACACACGCTTCAACTTGGCCCAGAACACTGATGGGGAAAGCAGTCATGTGGAGGTGAAGCTCTCTGGTGAGGCTGAAGAGGAGGTGGACAGGACCGAGCTAGGACACCATCATCCTGGCAGTACTTACACAAAGAGGCCTCAGCGCACTTACAAGAACATACTTTATGCAGCAGTATTAATTCTGATCATCTTCCTCGCTGGTAAGATGTTGCTACAAGTCTTTGTTGTGATGCAGGGCTACAGAGATTAGTTGACAGTTTTGTTAGAATAAAAATACAAATGTGCACTATACAATCTAAGAATAAAAATAAATATGTGCATGTGTATTGTAATGTGTGAGTATATGTAAACTTGGATAAGTATGTATAACATATTTTTTCAATATTTCTACAAACTGTGGGACGTGTAGGGTGTGATATGGCTTCTGTTGCTTGTTACTGCTTGCCTTTTCTGGCATGGACACTGTGACAAACGGGTGTGTTTCTTTTGTATGTGCTTAAGGTTACCTTGTTGGCTTTGTGACGCCCCGCCAGCCTCAGGCAAGCCAACAGTCTGAGAGCAAGGCTGAGGTGCATGTGGATGAGTGGGATGTGGATGGGGATGCTGCTACTGCTGCTGCTCCTCCTGAGCCCACTCTGGACTGGAGTGACATCACAACCATGCTCAAAAAGGGTCTGACATCAGCAGCCTTTGAGGAACAATTAAGGTAATGTTACATTGTAGGTATGACATTACATTTAATACAGATTTCATTTATAAGTGTGTGGGCATTGAAGGACGTTCTGCATATAGTCCTGATGCATCTGTCTCCCCCTATCTATCATCCTTTACTACTCTCTACATAAAGATTTTAACACTTAGAACTCTCCTCTGCTTCTCCCACTGTCACGAAACTTGAATGTTTCCTCAAGTCTCTTTGGATAAAAGGGACTACTGAATGTAATGTAATGTGGCAAGCTTTCCAGACCCATTTTATGTGACAGTCAGAAACCTAATTTGTATCTGCCGTGTTGGGTTAATAGTCAGAATATGGTTATTATACCTATAGAAGTCACTGCAACAGCTGCACATTGATTTCTGTTATCAGTATCTTTTTACATAGTACAGGGAAATGTGTTCAAATTGTCTGAGGTAGTCAGCTGTGCTGCACATGTAGCAGATTAGTTGGAATAACACTTCCCTTTAGTATTTCCTCAAGAAACAACTGCATCTCTAATGCTCTTTATACCTTTCTTCCTGCTCCTTTCCAGGGACTTTGCCTTGGATGACCATGTGGCAGGCAGCAGTGGTGATGAGAGGCTGGCCAACAAAGTACTGGACATTTTCAAGAGCCTGGAGATGGCCCCATGGACTGATGAGCACTATGTTCAGCTACAAGTGCCTTCTAGGTCAGTACCATCAGCAAAACGCAGTTTTTATTTTAGGTTTCTTAAGTCCCTTTAGTAACATATTGTCATGTTCGCTAACAGAAACAATATGAACAAAGTCCTCCTTGGTGCTGAGGACATTGGACCACTGAAAGGATACTTGGCCTACAGTGCGACAGGAACCAAACAGGTAAGCCATTGTGCAGGTTTATTGTTCTCTGAAAATGGCATGTCCTCAGGAAACGTGATGCAGATTCAATTACATGGAGATAATCCAGTCAGGGAGGCTTCAGTGGAACCGCATGGAGTGAAAAGTGAACTTTATCTTATTATTCGTTGTGCAGTGGTTGATAAAACGTAAGGCTAAGTGTGTATTTCAAATCATTCTTCATTCAAACAGAAACTGAAATTTCTTGTCCGCTCATGGTTTTTGTAGAGTGCTAAATGATTTAGGCTTGCAAAACTGACATGAATGATGTATTAACATTATAAATGATACATTTCTTCTCAGGGCAAAGGGGTCTACGCTAACTATGGCCAGATAGAAGACCTGAAGTATTTGGGTACAGCTAATGTGAATGTCAAAGATAGTGTTGTTCTCATGAGAACTGGAAAGATCAGCCTGGCAGAAAAGGTAAAACACTTTTTAAAAGCTCTGAGGTGGAATTAATAATAAAATGTTGATCTTCAATTTTGAATAGGCATGTGAGTCTGCCTAAGGATTCCTAATTGAATCCGTCTCAACTCTAGGTAGCCAACGTTGCCAAGTCAGGTGCTGCTGCAGCTTTGATCTATCCAGAACTTATCCAGAAGGACGACTCTGATTACCGGACTGAACTCTATGGCCATGTGAGTCCCTGTGTGGTGGCTCAGTGTCACAGTTGTGCTGAACTGCCTTTTTCCTCACTTTCAGAACGTTGGATTTTTCCCACCGCTTTCTGTACAGTCAACTCCTCCTCTGTGTGTTTCAATACAGGTTCACTTTGGAACTGGCGACCCCTACACTCCAGGGTTTCCTTCCTTCAACCACACCCAGTTCCCCCCTGCCAGATCCTCAGGCCTGCCTGAAATCCTGGCTCAGACCATCACTGCAGAAATGGCCCTCAAAATCCATAAGTAAGTTAAAGCCATGAAATGATCATAGAAATGATTCCTAAACAGAACTAATTATCACTTTCTAAGAGTGACAGATTGGGATTAAAACGAGGAATTAAGGGCAATATACAATTGTATGGCATGGGCTATTTATCACTATTTCTACATGTGCTTATTGCAGTAGACCTTTTAATGTATTGAAAACTCATGATTCACTGATGTAATGATAAGGATTTATGTGCATTATTTTTATTTGTTTGGATCATTCGAGTACCTTGATTCGCCAAACCATCCAAAAGACACTGTGGGATGTTTACACAATAAAATAAAAGTTTAGAGGCTGGAGGTTATTATGCATGTTGCACACCTCTGTCAGAACCACAGCAGTTGTTCCTAAAAATAGTTGTTCCAAAAAATTATTGGATTGCAATGAGAACCTGTTATGTTGAAATACAATATTCACTGTTCTGAATCACAGGAACATGGGAGGAAAGGAGGCCCCGCAAAACTTTAAGGGAGGACTTGGAACGCTCCCCAAATACAAACTAGGAGGAGAGGGTGACACAGTCAGTGTAACCGTTAATAACGTTCTGGTTGACACCAAGATTCATAATGTTTTCGGAGTCATCAAGGGATTCATTGATCCAGGTGAGCTGCTGTCATACGCTGAATTTCAAATCCCTGCTCCCTTTGTGTTGCACTACATAATTCAGAAACGTATCAGATGGCACACCAGCTATCTAAGAGAGTCTATGGATGAATCCTAAAAGAATTTGTTGGGCATTTAATGCAGTATTTGGATGTTAAAGCCATTATTTCATGACCTACGTTGTGCATCTACATAGGGGGCTGGGGATCGTTTGAGATTTAGTTGCCTACCCATGGATTACTGTGCATCATTGAATATCTGGAACTTGCTGGTGTGTTTCTGTAGATCGTTACGTGGTAATTGGTGCTCAGAGAGACTCGTTCACCCCGGGCTTTGCAAAGTCTACTGTTGGCACCTGTCTGCTGGTGGAGCTCGCCAAAGCAATCGCAGGGATGAAGAAAGGTAGAGTGAAGCCACAACCCACAGCCTCATTCATTCACTTCGTTTACTCATTCTTTAATAAACCATTTTTGCTTTTAGAAAATGTGAATTTTAAAGCAAATATTTACCACATATAGAAAATATTCATGTCCGGTCTCTATTGGTTCTTTATTACAGAGGTCCCCAACCACCGGGCCGCAGGCCGATATCGGTCTGTGAGTCATTTGGTACTGGGCCACACAGAAAGACAGAATAAATATTTTATTGCTCGGTTATGTGACACGGTACATCAAAAATTTAACCCACAAGCTAGCAAAAATGAGTAAAAAAACAAATGCACTTTGTTTTTAGTTGTATCTGTACCGGTCTGTGAAAATAGTGTTTTACATTAAATTGGTCCGTGGCGCAAAAAAGGTTGGGGCCCGCTGTTTTATTGCATTTCTGTGTTCTAATCTGCACATGCCTGATTGGAATCAGTCAAACTTTGTCATCTCAGCTATGTATGTGTGTTCAGTGACCCGAGCCACCCTCGTGGCTCCAGAATTTACAAAAGACAAAGATTTACACACAAATAAATAAAATATAGACATAAACTCAAAACCAGAAGCAATAGCTCATTAAGTATGTATATTCAGATTATCAAAAGCATAGTAGTTAATGTTAATTAACTGTTCTTTCCTTAAGAGGGTGGTAAGTGGGTACAAATTTAATTTTTTTTTTCTGTCCTTGCAGCTGGATTCAGACCAAGGAGAAGCATTGTGTTTGCCAGCTGGAGTGCTGGGGATTTTGGCAGTGTGGGTGCTACAGAGTGGCTGGAGGTGAGAATGGTGACACTGACATTCACACGATTAATGTCAAACTGTATATATATTTTTTTAAATCAGTATTGTGATGAGACAGCAAAATCTTGCTTGTGGTTTGTGTTAAACAGGGTTATCTGCCTTCACTGGACAAAAGAGCCTTTACATACATCAGCCTGGACGGTGTGGTTTTAGGTATGTATGCATGAAGGTTTTCCATCGCTATGATGGATTTCCGTCAACGGAGGGCACTAAAGCTCAATTGTGAGATTGATGCATATCCAAAGAAAAAACATGTGCGGGGCGGAGGGATGGTTAACGGGTAGGGGGTAAACAAGTGCTGCGAGAGTTTATGCGCCGGTTTTTAGTTCATGGTGGAAAAAAACATGAAAATGGCATGTGTGTGCTTTTGTATGGTATCTCAACTAGGGGCTTAGGGTATAATGGATAACACAGTGTTGAATTTTGATGCATGGCAGAGGTGGTATGGGCTTACGACATGGAACATTTGGCAACAAAAAAAAATCCATTAGCAGAATTTTTTTTTTGTTTTTTGGGGTTTTTTTTTTTGCTTTAATCCATGAGTATGTTAAATTCTGTTTTCCTCTATTATATAAGTCATTACAAATGTTTTACTCGAATGCAAAACTGGTAAAAAAAAACTCTAGTCAAAACTCTAGTCCATGACTTGAAGTGTACAAATGTCAAAAGCCCAGTTATGTCAGTTACTTGTTTTACATAAGTGAAGGGAGGAAAAATAGATAAAAAGGGACTTCAGGGATATTCTCTACAATCACTTGTAGGCTTTGTTAGGTCTCATTGTCAGATATTTAGTAGGGACATCTGAGATTGTGTATTTGTCTGCAGGTCAGAACAAGCTCAAAGCATCAGCCAGTCCACTATTGCAAGGCCTTCTGAAGGAAACCTTGAATGAGGTAGGGAAAAAAAACTCATTGTTGAATACTGCCATATTATATATGTGTCCCTGTTCTGTATTGGTTTCTACAAGTTGAAGTTAAATCTATGTTATTTCCTTTGAAGGTTAAGAATCTTGCTGACAAAATCAGTATCCCTTTCCCGAATTTTCCCACTGCGGATTTTGAAAACTCAGTGTAAGTAAGCTTCTAATCGCTGTATATGTCATTTATAATTGTGATTTTTGTGTTTATGCATTTGAGTGCATAAACACAGTGTTCCCTTAAGATGCATATGGCCAGGCTTAAACAGAAACAACTCTTATTTAATACTAGGGGTTCTCTATCAATAGCCATTCATAATTGCAATGACAAAGAAGGCAACCTTAAAACTTTTACAGCTGTAAACCTTTTCTGAATGTTTTCTAATCCAAATCTGTTGCAGTCTGGAACCAATGAAGATGGAGGATGGTGCCTATCCTTTCCTGGCATTCTCTGGAATTCCCTCCGTCTCATTTCGTTTTGTCGCAGATGGGGTGAGTTATGCATTTCAAAATGACTTTTGTGGTCCTTTTGTCGTTGTTGATGGGTTCTTTTTTTTACTGATATTTGTTTACCCAGTTTTTATTGGTGGTATTGGAACAGTTGCTATAGATTTATCATTAATTCAATTTTGATCATCATACTCCACCAGGACTACAGGTACTTTGGAACAGCTCTGGACAGTAAAACGAACCTGGACATGGCCACTAGCTGGCATGTGAGTGACTACTGCGTGTCTGCAGCTCAGGTGGCGGGACAGATGGCCCTTAGGCTCGTCCATGACCACATTCTGAGGCTGGATGTGACCTCATATACCAGCCTTATCAGGAAACATGTGGCATTGATCAACAATCGTGTCTACCAACTCAAAAGTGTAAGCAGATTTTTAGTGAGATGATGGAACATTGATATTTAAAAAGTAGTGATGTTTTATAATTTTGCCTTCTGTTTGATTATTTTTCTTGCAGTCTGGAAGCATGGCTGCACCTCCAACGTCTCAGTGGCTGATGTCAGCATTAGGGTCTTACAGTCGCGCTGCTGCTGACTTGATCACTGAAATTGAGAATAGTGACCTGGAGGACAACGCGAAGTGTCGCAGCATCAACGACCGTATCATGAGGGTAAACCTGTTTAACCTGTCTAGCCTGTCACACAGCGCTTTCTCTTAAAAATACTTCTTTTGAAAGCCATTTCTCGGTTGGCCTAGCTTTTTTTTTTTCTCTGATAGCTCTGTTCTTCACACTGAGGTCTGTTGGTGTAATTCCACTTTACTCTGACACATGTCTTCTCCTTCATTTTTAACTCCTCACTTTCTCGCTGTAGGTGGAGCATAACTTGCTCTCACAGTACGTTTCCCCGAGAGATGTCCCTTTCCGTCACATCTTCTTTGGCACTGGTGATTACACCGTGTCGGCGCTGAAGGAGCACCTGCAGGACCTGAAGGAGCAGGCCGACGGAGCCGACGCTGACCACCTGCGCAACCAGTTTGCTTTGACCACTTGGACCATCCAGAGCTGTGCCAATGACCTGGATGGAGACGTGTGGTCCTTGGACAATGAGATTTAAGTGAGAGGAGTCTAGTGGTGTGGCGTGCAGGCTGACCTGACATCATGTTTTGTTTAAAGCATCTCCCAATTTGAATGGGGAGAGAAGTCCAAGTAGGAGGCATTTTAGGAATTTCACACATTTCGAAAAATGTCAGGACGTTGGAAAATTGCATACAGGTCTGGCTAATCATCTTTAAAATAGATTATTAACTCCACCTGTATGCATGTGCCTGATGGTATAGCTGACAAGTAATATATGAACATACTTCAACATGATGTATTCTGTTTTTAAGTCCTGCTGAGCTGCTTGTAACAATCTTTTGAGGCAATTTCTACTGACATAACAAAGGTCCAAGTCTCAGCTCAAGGCTGTGGCATAATTAGGGAATGAGCAAAGAATAGTTAAATTGTTGGTATAAAAACGACAGTTTCAACTTTACTTAGCAGACAAAATTGCTTCTCAGGAGGTTCTGACCGGATTTATTTTAATTATTCTGAGAAGTCAGTCATTTTCTGTTGTATGATCAAGCCGGGTTATTGAAGCACAAGTGCTTGTAAAGGCTTCCCTTTTCATGGCTGCTAATCGAGTAATTTAACCCGGTTCTTTCCATTCGCACATGATGAATGAAACCAAAGCCCTTGTGGGGGAAACCTCTGCCTTTGCCATCTATGTAAGTAATGGCCTTACCCATTTGGCATTGAGAAAATATTTGTTCCTTATTTATCAGTGACAGTGTTCACTATAAATGTGTTTTGTTTTTTTTTGTTTGTTTTTTTTTTTTCTTTTTATTATCGGAAGCAGTGCCTTCCATAATTGTGACGGTTATACTGTCAATTTATAAAAGCAGCATCTGCTATCAGAAATACGTGTTACCAACAGCTGTCACCAGAAATTGCAGTTACAGGTGCATGTGGTTTTTAGCCCAGTAGCACTTGGTAAAAACTGACCTCTTTTCTGAAGAGTAAAAATTGCTCTAAATAAGTCTCAACAACCATAAAGGAATAAACCTTTTTGAACTATTGTCTATCTGCTGCATCTGTAGTATATGGCCAGTAACAGCTGATTATAATTTCTCTATTTATTAAAAAAAAAAGACAAAACCTGTTTTAAATCAAACTCATAAACACCAATGTTTGGTAACTGTCCAATGACTTGTATTATAAATATGTTAAGAGTGAACAGCTTTTCTTGTACAAGAAAACAGCTGTATTCTTTGACCATCTTCTACAGATGTGGCAGATAAGCTGAAACATGGAGTTTCCCCACAGTGATTTTGAGCTAAACTTTTGATGCAACATGTGCATTGGGGTCTTGGGGGGGGTGGTATGAGCTTTTTAATTGGATAAAAAAAAAAATCAGCCATTTCTGTGACAAAGCATTTTTGGAACATAAATATTTCTATCCTGAAACATTATCGGGAGCAGTGTCTTCCATAATGTGAAGTGTGAAGGTAGTTTTTGCCTACCAGCGTGTATATATCGGGGGCAGTGTCCCTCATATTTCACTGTAGGGTGGATTAAATTATCGGGAACAGTGTTTCCCATAGTTTTTATACATATTTATTTTTCGTTTTGAATATTTGTGTGGATTTTCTTGTTCTTGTTTGGGGGTGTGTGTAACCTCTGAAGAAATGTTGTTTAAATTGTATCTCCCCTGTGGCCCTTTTCATCTGTTTGATATAAACGAGTTTACTGTAGTTTGGATGCTCTTACCAGTCTGCCAGCAAAACATTTGAATGCATTTGCATAATTACATTTCAAACATTTTTCACCATAATCTCTGCTGCATCTGCAGTGTACTGTTAACAACCACAATCAGTCATTTTGATGACCTTGTCAAAGATCAGAAAACCATTTGGCTAGAAGCACACTTAGAATAGGAGGCAATGGGGGGAGATCTGAATCACCTTCCTGTTGACTTCTGTTAGAAGTGTCTTTTGTCTGTTTGGGTTTTCATTTATTGTCTTTGCTCTAAGTTGAAAAATGTTGGAGTACTCCTTTAATGAAACTTAGAACTGGAGCTCCGTCTTCTGGACATAAATTTAAGATTTTCAATCAGAAACTAGTATTAAATGTTCAGCATCTTACACAGAATGTGTTTTTGGTTTCACCATTTTTCTGGAAAGGGCACTGCAGGGGAGGATGTGTCGGTATTTCTCTGAGACTATTTTTTCTTTTCTAATCAACCTTTAGCTCTCAGCTTTCACTTGAAAAAAAAAGTGAATTTTTCTGTCAGTGTTTGCACATTTAGAGTTTTGTGGCAGAAATCTGATGAACGTTATGGTGTGCTTGCAGGGCTCTGTGGCTTCTTTTAGGCGTCTGTTACTCCTGCTAGATGGATTGTGATGTTTATTAATCTCGTGTTGCGACTGTTCAGTTTTACAGTATCTAGATGTCCAAGCTGAGCTGGCTGATTGGCTGTTGCATGTTGAATTGCACAAAACTGTATTCACACATGGAAACTCGATGAATTAGTCTGCCTGCTTTAGCTTCATAAAATGGGAAAATACATTTTGACCAGTTTATATACGCTCAAAGTTTGGTGTAAGTAACAACATGGCAGTTCAAAATATCCAGGTTAGAGGAATTGAACCATTTTCACCATCGGTGTTCAAATTCAAGTCATTGATTTGTTACAGAACCTTCAAGTGTGGAATATAATAATTGAAAATACTGTACTTGATCCATGAGTTTTTGTCTTCACTGCGTAATAAACATTGTACACTTACTCTGATTTGCAAGGGTTTTTTTTATCTTTGAATGTGATTGTTGTGATGTTTAAGCCTTTATTCTCAGGTTAAGAGAAAAATGTGTTAAACCTCTAATACATTTAATAAGTAATCTACAATCCTCGCCCATTAAGAGAATAAATATTTAAACTACATAATTTACTCTAGACTTGTAACAACTATTATGTAAAATGTGATTTGAATATTCTGTATTTGTATATTGTCTTTTTTTTGGCCCTCTAAGACAAAACGCTTGAGCCACCCTAATATAGGTAATGGGGCATTTGGCTGACCCCCTTAGCCAGAGCAACTATAGTCATTAGTTACAGGGACAGTGCCCCTGAGGCAACTGAGGGTTATGTGTCTTGCTCAATGACTCAGGGGTTTTGAACCTATAACTTGGTGGTAAGTGGGTTAATGGGCAAGTGTTTTACCCACAAGGCTATTACCACCCCCATGGGATGGTACATAGAGGGTATAAACATGGAGGTTCTCTTATTTTTACTGTATAGGAATGGCACCAATCGACAAAAGCCTTTATTAGGAGGTTTTGCCGACATCTACTGTTCAAAGGGTGGAACTACAGTTTCTTACACACAAATTGTCCGTATGGAGAACAGAATTTTCCTTCTTTTCTTTTTTTTTAATAGATTGATGTGGTAAGTTAACATTCGTAGTGTTTCTAAATGTACAATTTCCTCTGTTACACAGAACAGGCAACTAGACTGAAAAAAAGGTTTAGAATTTATATGGAGTTGGTCTCCCCTTTGCAACTCTAACAGTTTTCACTCTAAATGGAACGCTTTCCAAATTTGTGCCCATTCATTGTGGGATGTGTCCCAGTACTTTTGCTCATTTAGGGTACACATCAATGTCTGTTTTCTTGTGACCTCAGAAGCCAATAAATTCAAAACAGCCAGTGAAGCATCAATATATGGTCAGTGTGATCCAGGGAGTGAACAGCACATATTGAAACAGTGTTTTGATCAGTGTTAACATCAAACTCTTGTCTTGGTATGCTTGAATTTATATGCCTGTGCCAATGGGTATGACGGCAAGACCTGAATTCAGTGATTAAGAAATGTCCCACTACTTCGTCCACATAGTTAATTAGAAACATAAAAGGTAGCTTTGTCTTCCATGTACGTGTTTTTTAGTACATTAGTCAATTTCTAGGCTATTGCAGCCTTAATTAATTAATAGGTGCGTCCCAATACTTTTGTCCGCGTAGCAAAATAGAAACAACAGGGAGCAGTGTCTTCCAGGTGGGGTATTTTTAAAACTACATTTTTTCAATTTCTATGGTATTACTGCTTTTATTACATATCCACGGATCCTTGTTGTAGTAATAATGTTGTAAATGTGTTGTATTTCTCAGTGGAGGGTCTCTTTAAGTGGATGAGCTCTGTTACTGTGTGTGGAGGGGGATTACAGGCTCTGCCACTGGAGGAGGCTAATCCTCGGAGCAATGGAAGCACAAGTTTGGACTAAACTTGGCAGCAGGGAGACATTACTTTGTGTTTTGAACGTGAACTGTAAACGAAGCGTCTCGAAGGATGAGCTGAAGGACCCCGAATAAACTGCGGGAGGCGTTGCAGGTACTGTTTACATTTAGACCGCCCCAACCTCTGTTAGCCATGATGAGCACCACTGCTTTAGCGACCCATTACACAATGTGGACAAAAGTATTGAGACACCGCTCAATTCTTGTATTCAGGTGCCCCCTTTACTTCCAGTAAAGGGTAATCGTAATGCTTTAGCGTACCAAGAACACTTTGGGCTGCTCTGACGACACAGTTTTGGGGAATAACCTTTTCTTTTCCAGCATAACTGTGCTGTTCTAGTGCACAAAGCAACCCCACACAACGACACGGTTGGACGGAAGAATTTGACTGGTCCACACAGAGCCAGAGATCTGACCTCAACCCCAGCCAGCACCTTTTGGGATGATCTGGAACGGAGATTCTCGTCCAACATCAGTGCCTGACCTCATAAATGCTCTATACAGAATGAATGGGCACAAATTCCCACAGAAACTCCAGCATCTTGTGGAAAGCCTTTCGAGAAGAGTGGAAGCTGTCATAGCTGCAAAGCGTGAACCAACTATATATTAAGTCTGTGTGTCTGAATGCAATGTCATTTAAGTCCCTGTTGGTGTAATGGTCAGTCCATATAGTGTATTTCCCTGTAAACAGGCTGTTAGCAGTTGAAGCCCAAAGTGGGCGTCCACTGCAGCGCCTCTGACCGTGAACAGCTCAGAATATTTTCATTTGTGTGGTTTCCTTAGACCTGGATTGTTGTACTGCCTTTAAAAGTAATGTTTTTGTGTTTTTAGAGACGTGCAGAAATGACCACGAGGTTCTTATTTACCGCCTCGTGAGTCCAATTTTTCATTCCACCTTAAAAGGTGTTGCCAGGGCTGTACCGTTTAAGGTGGAGCGATCATATTGATACGCTACATGGCCAAAGATATTGGGACGCCTGACCATTCCATCAACAGGGACTTTAATGACATTGCATTCAAATACATGGACTTTAATGTGGAGGTGAGCCTCTCTTTTGCAGCTCTAACAGCTTCCACTCTTCTTGGAAGGCTTTCCACAATATTTTGTAGTTTCTGTGGGAATTTGTGTCCATTCATTCTGTGGAGTATTTATGAGGTCAGTCACGGATGTTGGATGAGAAGGTCTGGCTCTCAATCTCCGTTCCAGTTAATCTCAAAGGTGCTGTATGGGGTTGAGGTCAGGGCTCTGTGTGGCCAGTCAAGTTCTTCCACACTGAACTCCTCCAGCCGTGTCTTTATAGAGCTCGCTGTGTGCACTGGGGCACAGTCATGCTGGAATAGAAAAGGTTCGTCCCCAGAATGTTTTGTGTTTTACAGCAGGTGTTTATGACGAGATGGGATTGTGATTATGACGATGATCTCGTTTGACGTCATGACGCGTGTCTGATTTAGGGATAAATTTAATTGGTGATCTTCTCTACGACACTGCTGGACAGGTCAGAGAGCTGAACCACACACCACCCATCCCTGCTGGTTTTAAAGGGCCCCTGACATGGGCTGAAAGAGTTTAATGTAACACTGCCCACTTTCTGGACCACACTGACCACATATAGACACATTTTACTATGTGGACAAAAGTATTGGGACGCACCTATTCATTACTTAAGGTTGTTATAACCTAGACATTGATTAATGTACTAAAAAACGTACCTATAAGACAAAGCTACCCTTTATGTTTCTGTATTACTATGTGGACAAAGTATTGGGACATTTCTTAATTACTGAATTCAGGTCTTTTAATCATACCCATTGCCACAGGCGTATAAAATCAAGCATATCAAGACAAGAGTTTGTTGTAACACTGATCAAAACACTGTTTCAGTATGTACTGTCCACTTCCTGGACCACACTGACCACATATAGACACTGTACTGCAGAAAGGGTGTTTTGAATTTACTGGCTTTTGATGTCCCAAGAAAACACTACGGACAAAAGTATTGGGACACACGTCTTAGTTATTGAATTCAGATGGCCAGAAGGGCAATCTTAATGCTTCAACAGACCAAGATATTTTGGACAATGCCATGTTTCCAACTTTGTGGACCCAGTTTGGGGAAGAACCTTTTCTATTCCAGCATGACTCTACCCCAGTGCACAAAGCGAGCTCCATAAAGACATGGCTGGAGGAGTTCGGAGTGGAAGAACTTGACAGGCCGCACAGAGCCCTGACCTCAACCCCATCCAGCACTTTTGGGATAAACTGACCTCATAAATGTTCTACAGAATGAATGGGCACAAATTCCCACAGAAATTCCAAAATATTGTGGAAAACTTTTCAAGAAGAGTGGAAGCTGTTATAGCTGCAAAGGGAGGACCAACTCCATGTATTTGTCTATGTATTTGCAAAGTCCCTGTTTGTGTAATGGTCAGGCGTCCCAATACCTTTGGACATATAGTGCATATGTTTGTTTACTTCATGCTACACCATCTTAGCCTTGCCCATTCACAATGACGTTATAAAGGGTGTTTCATCTTGAAGTGATTTTGAATGAGGGCAGCCAATAAGAACAAAGCTCATTTGCATACATTGGTCTCAAAATGAGGGTTCCAAAAACAGCCTGTTTAATTCTAAGCCTTAGCAGTCACGAATATGTGTTTATTGTAGAGCTCCATATTCATTCAAACATTTATAGTTGTAACGGCCACCTCGTCTCCGTCGCGTCTGTCCCGGTCCTTGTCTCCCGAATTCTAGGTTTCCCTCCTGTGTTCC
>JBBPCX010113193.1:5000-20998 GCA_037974365.1 Hydrocynus forskahlii
GTATGCAATTCTATTTGCCTCCTCCAGGTAATCATGAGAACATTTACGTTTCTGAATCAAAGCATAAATTGTTTCACACACCAAAAAATGTGATTATGTACGGAGGGAGCTCATACCTGGTTTCACAACAATCCACAAATGCCCCCCTCTGCGCACGAGTCTGCACAAACATTTAGAGACATAAGCAAATTAGACACTGGTGTTTTCTCTGTCTTCGTCGGGCAGCGCCAGCTGCCAATGCCTACACTCACCTTTCCAGATTTCACTCATTCACACGCACATGCACACACACGTTTATTTAGTTTGCAAAGCTGTCTGAGCGCCGGGCCACGCTGGCACAGTGGTGTTCACACTTCACGCGGAACGCCCGACAGCCGCTGGCTGATGGAGGACCGCTGCAGTCGGCTGGGTAGGCCCCCACTTCCAGTGAAGTATGGCAAGGCCAAGCTTTGTTTTGAGTATGTAGGAATGAACGGTTAATGGACAGCTGAGTGGACAAATGTTGCATGTCATGTCTGTGCATGTGAGAGGGAGATATATATATATATTACTAAATACAAAGTCTCAGGACATAGGAAGAAAATGTAATTATGAAAATGTAATTTTATATATATATATATATGTGTGTGTGTGTGTGTGTGTGTGTGTGTGTGTGTGTACATTGTTCCCCCGAAATTCGCTGGGGTTACATTCCAAGAGCACCCGCAAATTGTGAAAAAACGCAAATTTGTGATTTTTACAGTGTAAACCCCAAATATGCTCCCAAAATACTTTAATTTCATTCTTAACACAGCTTAATAGTTTACCCTTAAAAAAGTGAACAGTACAGTGCACACTGAACTGCTGTCTCCCGCAGTGCTAGAATGTAAAATACCGATGTTACCCCTGTGTAGACTGTACTGTAATTAATGCAAGAGCATTTTCTTTGGTATACGCTGTCATTTTCACAGCTTTAATGAATTAACCACAGCTGCCAGAGATGCGTCACAGGGCAGCAGCCAGTATACGGCTCTCGACAGTACTAAAAAATGTATACTGTTGTATTTTCTATGGAAATTTAGCTGCAATTACGTTATTTGTTACAAAGTTAGTAAACTGTATTTTTCTTTATAACTTAGCACAAAAATGCATGAAAAATTATGTAATGAAATGAAAAGAGCAACAACAAAAAAAAAGCTTGAGGACATTTGCAGTTTCCGTGAATTTGCGGGAAACAATTATTAGTTCAGCTCTAAGAACAAAATACACAAACAACTTTGCGGGGGTCGACTGTATAGACACCTATATCCTATTTATTAACCTATAACTAAATACAAAGTCTCAGGATATATGAAGGGTTAATAATATGAAGGAGGTTTCTTTCTTACTTGAAATTAGAGTGAAATTCATTACACACATACACACACTCTGTTGTGCAGAAACGTTTAGTTGAAAAGTGCAGGATTCTGAAAGCTTTCCCTGCTTCGCCATCATTCCACCTTCCCTTCAGAACGAATGAAAGTCAAGTTATTGGAATGTTTCACCCTCACAAGCCCCACGTTATGTTTCTCAAAATACCATGTCATTGGCAGTAGCAGCTGCCTGAAAAACCAGCGAAAGGGCTTTTAGATGATTGGATGCAACTGAACCATGTGTGCAGATTTTTAAATGTGTTTCTGAACCATGCGCATGTTCCATTAATGTAAATGTGCCCAGGTCTGTCCTTGTCAAGGCACAAAAACACGTTCTTTCACATAATACACACACACATACTCACACACACACACACGCACACACACACACTCATGTGCGCGTGCACATTCAGCAAGGTGGGATGGCAGACAAATTAGAAAGTGTAAAATATACATTCACTTCAAGTGAGAGTTCAGCAAAGAAAAATCTCATTTCCACAGGTAACGCACAAGTGCAGCCTCCCAACCAGGGCATTTCTGCTGTCTCAAGTTTTCATCTTTATTTTTAGCACTGGAGCTACAAGGCTATGAAGAAAATTAGCTATTAAAATGTATATCCCACCAGTCTGCATTGAAAAAAAAACTATTATATCTCAAAAAGGAAGCACTGAGATTAACAGTAATGTTTTTAGCTTATAAACTGCCTCATTAGCTTTTAGTGACTAACTGCTGGCCAAAATCTCAATACTCTAAATATATCATTTAATTAAGAAGAGTAACAGTGAGCTCATTCAAAAATAGTTTGTAGTTTGTCTTTATTCAGTCCGCAACCTTAAGAGCACCGTAGGACTCCGCTTGTGCACAAGGTTACAAGATCTTCTTTCTTTGCGGCACTGATCCCTGGAGGTCTGGGACAGCCTGAAGGCACGTGGCACTAAATCCAACATTTCTGTTTTGCCCCCCACACGTATCAGAATACTATAATGATATGATTCACCTCTGTACTGCAGCTGCGAAGGTAGTTATAGACACATGTACTGATCTCAGATGACCCTCTCCCCCCCTCTCCCTCATGCCACATGAAGCAGTGTGCATCCTTCGTGTCCATTTCATACAAAGTCAAGTTGTACGCGTTTGCGGGAATAATATGAACTACTCACAGTGCACCAGGGTGAGGTCAGCACCTGTTCAAGGTCAGATGTAATGGCTTTTAGTGACTTTGTAGTTTGGGCTGCCTCCTTGTCTTTTTTTTTATGTTCTCTTGACTGTTCTTTTTTTTTGACTGATGAGCCAAATATTCTTCAATCTGGTGTGTCTTCTCATGCTCTGGGAGATTTTTAGAATGCTTCACATTGTCTGCAGGCCTCCATCTTTGGGGTGTGAAATGCTATGTTGTATTCACTGGTGAAGATGCACCTGTACATGCTTCCTTTCACTGGTGTTGTTTTCCACTCAATGCACTTCTGTGTGTAAAGCTCATACATTTTTTTCTTAGATCAAGCATCCCCTCAAGATCGGTCTTAGTAGTGTCTTTGACTTTCTATAGTCTGAAAGGACTTGAAGTGCTCCTTAACTTTATTTTTGTCTGTGTCAGAAATCTTGTTTTTGGGTGTTTTTTTTTACCTTTAGGACTTTCATATATGCCATCTCCTGTAGTGTTTGAAAGTGAAGATCTGACCATCTTTTCTGAGATGTCAAGTGTCTACAAGAAAAAATCTTTACAAACTCTAATTTTGATACAGTTAGGCTGCAAATTAAGGTGTTCTGCCTGTGGGAACCCTGCTTTGGTCCTCTTTTCTTCTCTTGTGATGTTATGTGATGTATAACAAAGTCCCTCTGCCTATTTCTGTCCCCCATTCCCCAGAAATGTTTTAAAATATCTTGCCTCTCAGGTTCTCCAACTTTTGCATTGCACTTAGATCTGCATGTCATGCAATCCTTGGGTTTTACTGTCCTGGCTGGAAACTGACTTCTTGTTTCTGTCTATGTAGCTCAGGCCAGCATTTCTTAAGCATTTGCGTTGATTCCTTTGCCAACTGTCAGGTTTCCTTTTCCCTCGTTGCTGCTCAACACCATCCCAAGCTTTTAGCTCCTCTCTGGCTTCCTCCCTAGTTGCCACCACCTCACTGGACACTGGCACATCCCTGAGCACTTCATCTGCACTTACAGCCGCATCAACTCCTGCCTCAACTGGAGAATCTTCTGAGTGTTCCTGACCTATAATAGACAGATAGATAGCCCCATGACTTATTATTTACAATCTTAAATCATCAGCTTTTCCCACTCACTAATAGAACATAATGGTGAGAATAACCTTTCTAATAATAATAGAGAATAACCTTTCATCAATTTAATTTGCATACCGTATCTTTTTTTTAAACTTTTTTTTTTGTTGTAATTCTTCAGTTGAAGTTTGTGTACTCTATCTTATACGTTTTATAGCCTGTGTGTGTGTGTGTGTGTGTGTGTTTGTCAGTCAGTGTCAAAGGTAGGTACTCCGTTCGGCCCCGAAAAGTTCCTGGGCGGGGCTTTAGGTTGACTGGGTGGTGATTGGTTGTAACTCAAGGCGGTACATGATGTAGTCAGCAAAGAAGCGCCATTTTTAAAACCCAGCGGCAGAAGCGTATCAATAAATAGTTTCAATAAGTAGAATCGAGAAGCGAACGAGGTGACACAGTTGAAACCGTCACAAAATGATCTCTGGGTTTCACATTTAATGGTCAATGTGTGCTGGACCACCACAGAATCAACACTGACTGTCAGAAATGAATTAATTAATTTTTTCCAACACTAAACACAAAAACAAACAGACGCTTCCATTCTCTCTCTCCCTCTCTCTCAAACACACACACACACACACACACAGGTCTGCAGCGTGTAGTTTATGAAGCAACCGCAGAGAAAGCTAAATAGATAGCTGATATAGCAGAGATAGCTAGCTGGTACAGTCTACATAGCCATTTGGTCAATATTTTGCTTTCAGATTTATCATTTAATAATACTTCCATTATACAGCTATTCCTCACCATCTGAATAATGTGGTTCCTCCTCTTCTCTTGTGGGTATATGAAATTCTCCAGTTATACTCAGTAGCACTTGTTGTACAGTATATTGTCTTTGCCTCTGTGGCGTCATTTTTCTGCACTGAATGTTTAGTGCACTAAAGGCGTAAATGCACTTGACCTGCACTTACGCCTTTTGTGCACCAAGCTCAGTGCACTTACGCCTATTTCGCTCCAAACTCGATAGAAGGTTTTCACTTACGCCTGTTTTCAGCCTTTATTTTACAAAGTAACTATTATTGGGACCATATTTTTTTACCATTTGATAGAGCTCATCAAGACCTTTAAAATGATGTATAAAACTTATTTTCACCCAAGACGTCACTTATGCCCCTTGTGCTCCAAACCCTCGAAGTCATGCTTTTATCAATATCGTCAAAAAATGAGAATGCATGAGGCGTCTTGCAATCTCCGACTAAAGAAGCAAATCTCAAATGTTAAGTATGTCATTAGCCATATTCTGATGGGATTAACTTTACAAGGGGTCCAAGGGTAATTTGTTCTTGGACAGGCACTACTTTTTTTAATTCTTTTTATTTTATTTCCATCCGTTATAGCCATGCTGGTGTTTTTCTCCCTCCTCCCCAGAGAAAATTACAGGCCAAATTACAAAGTGCTTTTCACCAAACCCAACAGTGTTCGGAGATCCACAATCTTCCAAACCTTGATTTGTAAAAAGCTCTTCCATATTCAGTCCCTCAGCATACATGTTCTCCCAGAATCGCAAAACCAAGTGTCTAAAGACCATTTTCTTGGTCTGGGTGACAGAACATCATCTCCATCCCCCCTGCACTGGGAAGACTTTAGGAAAGAAAACAGAGTCAATCAGAAATGCTGAATAAAGTGGAGAGTATAATGGCAGCTACAAGTTTAAAGCATCCAAATAGGGCTTTACTTGATGGACTGCACTACGTCGTCTATTTCTCTAGCACATTTCAAATGACTGGCAATAAAAAGATTAAACAGTAAAATAAAATAAAGGAATTTAAAGAGGTTAAAGGTTGGGAATCTAAGGTACGGGGAAATTGCTGAGCTATTTCTTTACCAGAAAAATATCTGGAGATCTTCAGAAAAACTGCACCGACTGTTGCAGTGATACAGAACCTAACCCGTCTTCAGAAATGCTCCCCATCTCCTCAACTATTGTCTGCTATTATAGGCCAACAGATTAGATTTTCTGTCGCTCTACATGGACACTGTACTTTTTGGAGGCAAAAAAGTAAACTTTCACTTTAAAACGAATTTAATCTTCCCTGGAAGACACAATTAGATTAGAATTAGAAGCCGTTTGGCATGTCAGTCTCTGTTAGTATTTGTTGACCTTAGATAGTCCATGAGCATTAAAAGATATCGAAAAGTGTACCCTGGCAAATCCAATCCATTTTCCAATTTGGTGATATTTATGTGTTGGCGTCAGTCAGGGATACTGAAGTCTGGTCTGGGTAGGGCTTGTCAAAATAAATTTGCCCTTATCCAGCTGGCGAAGAGTGACAAGTGTGTATTTGATAAAGCCTGATTTGTTTACTGCTCAAGCACTTAAAACCAGAGGACTCTAAGTGTAGAGGCTGTAGGCAACACTCAGAAGCACGCTAAAGCACGCTGAATATAAAGTCCTGTCATCACCACGGGACTGGAGGGAGGTGGGGGTGTTCAAGGGCTCAGATGGACATGGTACAGCCTGAATGGGTCAGGCATGTCAGAACATGGAGCCAATTGTCATTTTAAGTAAAATCAGGTTCACTTTCAGTCTATGCTTCCATTGAAAGCTTTAGATGATCTTTTCATATGAATAATACAAATAATATTATGAATATTATGAATAATTTCAGTACTTTTAGATACAAAACATATACAGTACATACATATACCGGAAGACTCTAAACTAGACAAACAAAGTGGTAGAAGGACCTTTTGAATGGCTGACTTAATATTTCAAATATTCCGACAACATCAGTAATATTCAACAAATTATATACTGTAATATTCTGTAAGTATCTATTTAGGCCTTCAGTAGCACAACTGATTGCCTTTGACTGTCTGGTGAAATGCGAGGGATTATGTTACTATAACTTGTTTCAGGGTTGTATGCCATTTTATTTATTAATCATTTTTTGCCTTCCTGCTTATTCTGTATAATTATGGAAACGTTTCTATTTGGGATTTTTTTTCTTCTTCAATGCTGGCTTTACATTATAGATCAAATTTATTCCAGAATTTGAATGAGAGGTGCAATCCTAGACTCATGAAAGATTTTCATGTAATCTAAGTAATATGCGTTTGCTGTTGGGTTTGGGTACACCCACTTAAGAATGCACAGGGATTTGAATTTGGCTCTAACAACAAATGTATATAAACTCTGACACAGTGTTAATTACTAATTACTAAATGAACACTGAACACAGCCATGGAAATAAAAATCTTTGCATGTCAATTTGGTTGACACACTGACAGTAAAACCTTACAGTGTTCTACAAATCCAAGACAATGACAATGATAAAAGACTTACAAAAAATATAATAGCTTAATGTCACAATTTGGCTGGCACCACAGAAGACAACAATGCCCATACCACAAATAAAGTCACCACCATGTATGCCAGTAGAATGGGCTCAGGGTTCATTGAAGCCACGTCTATGGAGTAGCACTGTGATAAGGTATCAGCTTCTGAAATGAAAACATACACAGAATATGAAAACATAAACAAAATGAAAACATATACAGGGTTGGTGTGAATTTAGCCATTTTGCCTGCCAGATATTCAACGTTCCTATGGTCAGTATGTACTGGAAAATGGTGATGCACCTCCATGCGATGCCTTCACTCCTCTAACACCACTTTGAGAATGAGCAGTTCACAGTTACCTATATGACAAATGCGCTCAGCCTTCATCAGCTTCAAGAGAAGATTGTACGTGGAAGCTTACTGGGGCTGCCATGATGGCCCCCAGCCCAACTTCCAAGAATGGGTGCAGTAACGAATAATTGTTTCACTTTGAAGAATGCAGAACTGGCCTAAGGTGTTAACATCAGTAATTTAGTTGTCCTCTTCAGGACGTCAGAAAGGGGGGGCGGCTACTGAAATGAAATCCCTGATAAACCTGCAATAAAGTTGGCGAACCCCAGAAAATGCTGCATTTCTCTGACATGATGGGGCTCTGGACACTCAGAAACTGCCATCACCTTCACCTCACCTATACTGACTTCCCCTGTTATATCCAAGTAATTAGATCTCAGACTGGTGGAAGTCTCACTTCTTGGCTTTTTACACACAACCCATGCTCAACCAGATGAGAGAGGACTGCAAAGATGACTTGCTGTAAAAAGGTTTTAGAATGGACTAGGATATCAGTGATGTACACTATAAAGATTTGACTGAGCATGTCTCAGAACACATCATTCATGAAGGCTTGGAAGATGTAGAGAGCATTCACAAACTTTTAAGGCATCCAGTGAGACATATAGTGGCCTGAAATGGTTGAGAACGTCATCTTCCATTCGTTCCCTTCTTTAATATAAATCCGATTGTATGCTCTCCGCAGATCGAGCTTCGTGAAAACTCTAGCCCTGCAGAGCTGTTCAATGGAAATCAAGGGAAATGGGTGTGGTTACCTCACCGCTACCGCATAATAATCAATGTAGTGTCGGAATCCATCATCCTTCTCCTCAAAAGAGAAGCTTACGGAGGCTGGGGATGTGTATCGCAGGGTCTGTTAGAAGGTAGACACATGACTGAGGAGGCAGGGATTAACAGGGATGAAATGGGAATCTTGCTGTAGGTGGAAAGCGAAGACACATCCTGAACCTGACAGGAGTGTCTGGACTTGGCATGGCATGTCAAAATGGAGCCCAAGTTCCAGGATTATGTTTTCACAGCCATGGTCACAGGACAGTCACTGACCAGACTGGGACATGAAGTTGCCAGCTGACCCTGAATCTACAAGAGTAAAGTCAGATACAGAATGGGTAAAAGCAGATACAGTCAGAGGAACTACAAATCGATTTACACACAAAAGACATATCTTGTCGAATACTCCTTTCTGCAGTTGTCGCATGAGAAGCCCCCAGCTGCATCGGTTCTGTGTTCTGTTTCGGCTTATCCCCTGGTGGGCCCAGGCACGGGGTGGTTGATGGGACCAGGGAGGCATGTGTGGGTGCATAAGACAGGCTGGCTGGTGTGACGCCTCTTTACCCTGAGGTGCTGGTCCAAGCCAGTCGCTAGCTGAATGGCATCACCCAGGTTGAGACCTGCATCTCAACCTGCTAGCTTGGCTTGGATCTCAGGGCACAGGGCATCATGGTATATGGCCAAACTACAACAAAAAGTATAAAGAGAAACAATACCTAAGGATAAGGGTAACTCCAGGAACAGTTCCAAAACTAAGAGTCCTGCATGTGAGGACTCAGATCCAGCTGGTGTCTGACTTCGAGCAGGATACTGAGCAAGGTGGGCAAGGTATGTGCCAGATCACATTTGGGAACAGGAGCACACACACAAACCAACACAGAGATAGAACCAGCCACCTGGCACGAGGGTGAATGGACAATGATCTCTGGGTTGAGCTTGGCCTCGGGGGGCAAGCTCAGTACTCCGGAGACCTGAATAGCCAGGGGTATATGTGCATGTGGGCCAGCCATGACACTTAGTTATTATTATTATGGGGTGGTGGTGGCCTAGTGCGTAGGATACTTGCCTCGGGACCTTCAGGGCACCACCACTGGGTTCCTGAGCGAGACCCTTAACCCCAAGTTGCTCTCCTAACCCCAAGCTAATCCAGTGTAGTTAGGGAATGGAAGTCGCTTTGGATAAAAGCGTCTGCTAAATGCTGTAAAAGTAAACTTAATTAGCCTTGTAGTTTGTAACTAAATTTACCCCACAATAAATAAGAAAAGAGTAAGCAGAAATGCTTGACAACAGTCCTAAGTAAAAAAACACCCAGGATTATATTTTAAGTAAAATTACACCTGAACATAAAATGAATGGTAAACAACTATTTTATTTATTTTTATTTCTGTCCTATCTGCTAATCAGGCTAGTCTTGCTAAAAGCTAGTCACATTAGCTGCTACACCTAACTGGAACTCACCACTGGTTTGTTTAAGGCTGAATAAGTTTTAGGTTCTCTAGCTTTAGGAGATCTGATATACATTAAGGTTAGTAGAGTTCTGTGAAGATTCTATAGGATAAAGCAGTAATATTTCCACAGACTGTAGAGGTACTGCATATCCTTTACCACCCAAAAGGGTCTGAAAAAAATGTAACTTTCAGACACCCTTTGTTCTTGTACCAAATTATTTTAGCATCATTCTTCCCACTGCAAGGATTCCAAAGAAAGCAGTCAGGTGGAAAACAGTGAATGTTTTAGTGACAGCCTCTTGGACATCACAACCTTTCTCAGAATGTAATAGGCCTTATTTAGAAGAGTGTGTTCATTAGAATGCAAACCTGGGTCTCTTCAAGCATCAAAAATCAACAAGTCAGTGTAGTTGTTACTTATCAATGCCAAATTTCATGAATGTAAATGTCAGTGAAGTCCTCTACATGGACTCAGCTGCTAAAGGAGGTTAATAAAAGCAGAAAAAAGGTCCTCTGGCCGTGGCCTTAACTTGCACACACGCCAACAACTTTCCAGAATTAGATCTTCTAAGCTCAAATGTATTTTACTTAGTCAAATGTCTGACCCAGGTTTGAGGAACCTACATTTAAATGTGTATAACATTACAGTGATAGACCAAAGAGAAATCAAATGTTTAGATGTGGTTATGATAACCACATAGACAGATAGTGTTTCTTTTTTTTTCGAGTTTTTTTCTTTTTTCATCAATCCACATGCAACTTGGCATGTTTATAGTTCCACATAACTAATACAGAATAAGAGATTTGTGTCTGTGTGTGGATATTTCACTTTGCATTAATGCCCCCTGAAATGAGATAGGCATACAACGCTTCATCAATCATTACAATATAAGTATCTAGGAGGTGCATGACCCTAGCTCATTATGATTCTTTAAGGGTTCATGCACCCTCCACATGAGTCTCTCTACTTCATGGACTGGTCATTGTCCAGGACTTCCTGTTACAGCACCAAATAAAGACTTGGTGAAGGATTGCCAGCTCTGTTGTGTACCAAGCCTGAATTTGACTAAGTTCTCTGATTCTTGTAATTGTTCCCGTGCTCTGGACCCTGGTTCTAATCCTGTGCCTGTTCTGTGATATCCTTGTTTGCTGCTGTTTTGAATTACAGCCTGTTTTCTGGATTATCTCTGCCTCTGATAACTTTTGCCTGTGCCTGAAACAATGTTTGACTCTGCTTTTTTGTTTAATAAATTCTTCTGAAACTAATTCTGTTACTCCAAGCTTGTTAGAGATTATTTTGCCAACTGAAGAATCAGCAGAAGCCAACAATTTGTGAACTACCCTGGTGACTCAAGGAGCTTTGTTGGGAGGCCACGATGCATTACTGAAATGACAAACATGGAAACCACAGCCATTCAGGGCAAGTCAAGCTTTATTGTCATCCCAGCCATATACATTAAGTACACAGTGAGACGAAATATTGTCTTCCTGGACCATCGGTACCACATAGAACACAACAGAACAGCAGCACTCAGACAGCTGAACAATGAGGGTAAAAAAGGGGGGATTGCAATTAATCTATATATCTATAAATATGTCTGAGTTTACAAATGCATCCCCTAAAAAACAAAATACTATGGGGAGACGTTCACAACAGGGAGACAACAACAATACAGTATTGTATACAGTATTGTAGTATAAATATATAAATATAATATATATTAAAATATACATATACACACATATATATACACACATGACCCATATATACACACTGTAATATGGTTTTACAGTAGGCTAATTAGAAAGAATATATATAATCATAGCCACAATTAAAAGTATATCATTATAGCCACACTACAATGTTGTATTCAAACTACACAGTTGTTTCTGTGCCCACTCCTGAGAGATACAAAGGAAACACTTATCACTGCCAAAGTTTTTTTACAACACTGCTAACTTTACTTAACTCGTCATGAGCAGTCATATCCCTCAGATGCAGCCAAGGTAGCATTCATTATCTCTCTTCTCTCCATAAACTCTGATCATGGGCCACGGTGCTTTGGAATCTAATATACACTAGCATGCTTCTCGGAACACTTTTGTGACATTTTTGATCATCCAACCACGGAAAAAGGAATGGGCTTGTTCACCTTAAACAAGGACACGATTGCAATGCTATTTATGCTTAAAGCAGCAGTTTAAATATCGCTTAAACTTTGTTCTTTTTGGGGCTTATGGAAGAACTGCAAATGGACCTGCCATGTTGAGATAAATCTCTAAAACACATCCACATAGCTATTAGGCTTGATAATCTACACAGAGAACGGTGTTTCACATCAACCACCCTCCTCCCAATTCTCTCAACACTGCTTCGAGTAGCAAACCAGTCCAAGTGAGAAAGACACATTTATTTCAAGATTCAAGATTCTTTATTTGTCACATGCACGGTCCTTTTATGACTGTGCAAACATTATAATAATAATTACAGTTTTAGACACAAATTTCTAAACACTTGAAAAAAACCCCATAAATAAGTATAGGTAAAGTAAAACTAAGTACAATTTTACATTTAAAAACACAAATCTGAATCTGTATTTGTAGGCAACAGTGTGTACTAAAGTATCCCATACCACGTGAGCAAGTCTGCAATTGCTGCACTTAACCCAGTTTCAGGCATGTGATGATTTTTTGTGTGATGCTAATTGGTGGAATATAAGCTTTCATTATCATGCAAAACTAAAAACAGCAAATTTCACACACCAAAGTTTATCTTGGCGGATCAACTGCATTTAGCCTAAGAGGAAAATTGTGTGAATTTGATTTTTGCCCAACTCCTGCCTTAAGTTGTATTCCACAGAAACAACCCAGCATAAAGAGAATTACCCTCCCATGCTAGCAGAAGCCAGCTGCTTTTGAGCCCTAAAGCACTAAAGCGAAGTCTTTTTCCGAACCCCTCTGCCCGGGCACCTCGTCTCGTACTGCTCTGCCTTTCAGGTTGGCACTCTTTCCTGATGGCCGTCCAGAGAACAGTTTTGCGTCATGGGCCACAGCAGAGGGTCAGCCCTCGGCCTTTTCCAGCGCCAACCGCCGTGGCTGCGACTGTGGGAGGCCTGCGAGTAACAAAGGCCCCCGGAGTGCCACAGCAGAAAATACGCAAGCCCTGAGATCTGTAAAAATGGCCTTTCATAAGGCTTTCTGCAGCATTTATAGAGACTTTGTAAGAATTGGCCCATGGAAAGGGGCTAAAGCATGGTGGTTTGGAGGTATGCTTGACAGACACCCTCACACAGACACCCATTTGTGTGAAAATATGCATACCGACCCTCGTAAACCTCCGGGCGCATGCACGTGCTGTTGTTTGCGCACACACACATTAGTGCACGACATAAACTGTTTGTCTCCTGAGATGCCTGTGTTTGATTTGGCAGTTCTAGTCTTTCCCTCAGCCTCTCTCTCGACTCCAATGGGCAAGTCCCAGACTAGTCCAGCGCCAGTCCTATTGGCTGATGTTAAATCAGCCGTCCAGTCTACCCACCATCTACAGCCAATCTGCTTTCAGTTCATGCTTTGAGTGGCAGACATGTCATGGGTGGCCACTTTACCACACAGTTATGCACACCACACACACACACACACACACACCACTCTCTCTTGCAGCACCACCTCTCCCAGGAGAGATGACTGATTGGAAAACACCAAGAGCATGGCCAGCTTTGTGATGAAAGATGAAGTAGTGAGGGGGTGGTGCCAGAACAAATTCACCAAGGACCTGATGTCCTAAAGCTTTTGCACCTAGTTTGTACTAATCAGACATATTCTGCCCATGTAAAATGCACAAAATTACCTCATGGGCCAAAACAAGAAGTTTTGTCAAGACTTCAGAAAAACATAAAATGCACTTTTCTTCCTAATGAATACGTATTTGAGGGTGGGCTGTGCAGTATAATGGGTGGAGATGTCATGTGTATTGTTGATTACGTATTGTGCTAAAAAAAAAAATTAGGGCACAGGCTTGGTTTTCCTCTGCTTTTAAAACCAGGTGATATTTAAAGAAGGGGGCGCTAGCAGAACCAGCAACTAAACAGAGGCATGAGCACCTGAAGAATGTCCACTTGGGATCAGATGTGAAAAAGATGTGATGGAAAAACTGCGTTTCTGAACACTGTGTTATTTCACAAACTCTTTTTTTGTTGTTTTTTTTCCCACCCAGTTTACTCATGTCTAACTCAAGTCCAGTAGGATTATTGTCATTTCAACCATATACACAGTACACAGTGAAACAAAACAAGGATGATATAGTCCAACACAAGAACAAAAACAGAACACCACAAGACAACAAACGTACAGGCAGAACAAAATACACAGACAGCAAAAAGAACAAGAGAGAAAGTCCATGAAAAATAAGACAACATTTAGTACAGTGGATGTTTGAATGACTATAGTAATATGACAGATACTGTATTCTAGCAGCAGAGTCATTAGGCATGCAACAATGCAGAGAGGAGGTGGATAGCAATAAATAATTGTGCAAATAATAGCAGCAGCAGGACTGATAATGTGCAGTATATAACAGAGGCATATTTACAGTGGCAGTTGTGATGTACGGAGTTTGTTTAAGGGAGAACATTTCAGTTTATAGGAATTGTGTTAGGAGAAAGAAAAATTCAGTTTTGTGTGTCTGTGTGTGTGTGTGCAGTTTACGTTTTAGTTCTGATTGAGGAGTCCGATGGCCTGAGGCCTGTGTGTGGTGTTGACGTCTGTGACAGAGGGGAGAGAGATCCCTATGATCTTTATAGATGTCCTCACTCTCCTCTGTAGGGACTTGAAATGGAACAATTCCTGTATCAAGCCGTGATGCAGCCACAGAGAATGTTCTCTGTAGTCTCTCAGTATAATGTTGATAGACTGGAGGTGGGGAAATGCACTCTCCTCAGTCTCTGCAGGAAGTAGAGGCACTGCCGGGCTTTCTTGTCAGTGTAGCTGATGTTGAGGGTCCATGTGAGGTTTTCCATGATGTGAACACCTTGGTGCTCTGGATGATCTCCACTGAGGAGCCATTGATGTTCAGCATAGAGTGAACAGGGAGGGCCATCCTACACACCCAGAGGAAGAAAAGCTAATTATGCTGTCTTATACTTGCGTATGGCTATGGCATCAAAAAGGATCAGCCCAGTAGTTTCTTATCTGGAGTAAAATAACACCCATATATGAACACCACTCTCTCTTCACCACTGAACTTTTATTTTTTATTTTGTGTTGAGCTTACTGAGAGCTCTATTACTTCTCTTTCCCTTATTTAAACCCTGCATCTCTTGAGTGCACAGTGAGTGGGTGGAGCTACACATAGTCTACATGACAAGCTGTAGTCTTAGTAAACATTACATTCAGGTGCATCATATGGTGTTTGCATCAAAGCTCACTTTGCACAGAGACTGTGCTCATTTATCCATCTTGACATGATGGTACATATTAGGAAAAAATGTATTAATTTAAAAATGTGATGATATGTGTGGCAGGCATTTGTTTATTATTATATGATCATATTATAAAAGGTCAATACATTTACCAGAAGATGCCATTTGTGAAGATTACCGCAACCAGACAGCACCTGGGAAGCTACGGAAAAGTGGTGCATCCCAAGAGTAAGATTATATAATAGTATGGTTTCTCTTTGGGTTATTCAGATACTATTTATTATTTTAAATATACACATGTTAAAATTATGCTTGCTTGCTGCATTTTCTTGACATTAGAGAATATTTAAATCTTATGCACTCAGTATGATTTTATAGTTAAATCTGATGCACTCAGTCATTGGCCTGCCACAATCTTTAGGAAATTTTTAGCTAATAATGAATTGCCATTAACAAATTATTTGGCTTTTCCTAAAAATCCTAGTGAAGCAGCAGTGAAGTACCAAACTGTAGAAAGGGTGAGACTGAAAAGAAACTCATAAAGAAGACTTTGGATCAAAGTCCTGTTGTGTTTTAACAGAGACAGATGTGTCACCCACTGGACCATGGAAACATTCTTTCTTCTATGCCTTTTGTCTTAGCCACTGAATGCATATGAGTGTGTGTGTGTGTTTGATATGTAGAATGCAATGTTTGTCAAACGCTTTTTATGACTCGTTTCAGACCCTGCCCACCAAAAGTTTGGGGACACTTTACTTTTGAAAACTGTTCTGTAAAACTGGTCTGTAAAAAAATAAGCGAGCACTGCAATAATGTTCAGTTTCTCAGACTTTATCTTTTATAAGTGCAAGTACTGAACTGAACAACTTTGTCATAGTTTTTAAGAACTGCTGACAATATTTCTCCTAATTTCCAAATAAAATATACTTCTCTAAAGCATCATTTTAAAGGAAATGACAAAACATCAAAATAAGAGAAGTGATGCAGCATTTACAGAACTTGAATAATTCAAAGAAAACAAATCTCTTGTTCACTCTTAAACAAAATGGCAATAAT